>CAEMYA010000021.1:2252242-2267819 GCA_903131615.1 Diplodus sargus
ATGGTCAGATGCAAATGGGTGATTTTGCATACAAGGTTCACTGTATCCGCTCAACCGTTCAAATCCACACAGGGAACTACAACTCTAGTGTTCTAGTGTAGTATTTGTATGGCAGATGTATATTAGCTTCAGTGATGGATTTGCAAGTATGGATCTCCGAAGACACTTTGACAAGTCTACAGTGAAGCAGGTTGCACTCCATGTCACAACTTTATTCCAACATATGATGAAATATCAGGCTTGTTCTTCAGAGAACACCCTGACACTGACTGACCTGCACACTGTCTACCAGGAGTCTAGATATGTTTCCAGGTGTATTTGTAATTGTTCACTGCCCAGTCATTGTTCATCTTGTCTGTCTCACACCCCAGCAGAGCCACATATAACTGGATCATTGTATCAGTCCCCTGTCTGCTGTTTGCCAGCCAAAGAGTTATATCCTCCCAAAGCAGCCAGGAGACAGCCAGCCAAATCCAATTGTGTCAGTAACAAATGACCCCAAAAACTATGAAAGGCAGTATTTCAACTTGGCATGCTGTCTCAAAGGGCAGGGATGTGTCAATAGTCGTTGGACGTCATCTTCGTTGATTTAGGTTACATCACTGTTGATCTCATGTTGGTGATTCAGAGCGTCAGACTGCAGGCCCCTCAGACGGTTATGTGTCAGGTCTCAGGAGTCACGTTGTAAGCATATAATTCCCTTGGCTATCATAACAAAACCCCCGAGGAATACATTTAACAGTATGTGATGGTCAGAATGATGTATGTGAAAAAATTTCGTCTCTTGTAAACTGACCAGAAACTGCTTGCGCCTGCTCTTTGTAAGTTTACTGAGTGGAGATTTGCACCTCAGGTGTCTGTTGGAATAGTCAAAGTACGTTTTTTTTTGCCTAATCCTAGCCAAACTGTGACTGACTGAACTGTGACTCCCTCTCCTATGACTTTCTGTTCAAACACTTAAGATGGATTGGGACACACAAACTGTAATAGATGTACGAGCAGTGCAGTATCATCCACAGGTCTTAAGTATCTGGGCTCTCCTCCTATACTGATATTGTCCTCTCACTAAATTCAATCTGTCCTCCATTTCCCTCAATCTTATCGTTCCTCCAGCTCCTCTTTCTCTCTTGACCCCGGTGACAGACAGAGAGTAAGGGGTGTCGGGGGGGGGGGGCGTCATCACCATGGAAACAATCCACATTCAACCAAGCATCAGTGAGTGTACTCTCCTCCCCTCCTCCTCCCTGCTGAATAAAAAAGGGACGCTCATCTGTATCTCTCCTCCAGAGCGGCCTGACAGTGAGTTGACTAATAGTGGAGCCTCAGTGGCACACAGCTGTTCAGAGGGAGCGTCTTCGCCCTGCAGTGAATGTGATTCAGTGAAGATGTCTCTATCCATTAGTTTGTGCCTGAGGTCACTCGGCTGCCTCAAGACATTAATGGTTATTAATGAGCACTTGGTGTCTTTTATTACAGTGTCAGCTCATGGTACAAAGCCCCCCCCCCCCTTTTATATCATCAGTGTTGGTTCTTGAGGGTCTTCTCATCACGCTAAATCTCCTGTCTGCATGTTGTGACCTGAATTTTGAACTTGTTAAATATGCAAAAGTTCAGAAGGCAAAACTCCTCTTTCTTCCTCTTCTCTGGCTTTCTGTCAGCACACAGTACGACAGTAATAAGCTTAGTCGCTTAGCAATCACGTGCAAGCGGGTCATGTGCTCCTTACACGAGCAGCGTGTAGATGTGTTTTAGTGTGTGTGGAATAAGGGGCATTTTTAAGTGGCCAGTAACTATTAGTTCTCCGCTGCACATTAGCATTCAGCGCTTTCTCCCACCATCTCCTTCATTCACTCGTCAGCCGCCTCGTCCGACACAAAGATGCCCTTCATGGCCCCGACAGAAGCCACCAGAAAAGAGCGGTCGAGCTCACCTCGTGTTTGTCAAAGCCTGACTTTTCCCAAAAGTCTGTGTGTGTGTGTCTGAACGAGCACCCTCTCTTCCTCTTCTTGCATTTGAATGCCGATCCACAAGGAATCATTGAGAGGATGAAGGAATGTGGAGGTACAGGAGGAACCGTTTGATCAGTGGGTGACCTGCTCCACCTCCTGAGATACAGTGGCTACAACCTTGGTTTCTTAGAATGAATATGATATTGTGTCTGGTCTGTGTATTAGAACAGTTCATAACATCTTTTACCTCTCTTGTATATACTGATATTGATGGTATTTGTTGGTGCAATATCCAATCATCTATTATGTACTAATCTCCCCTACTACTCCTTTAGTAACCTACTGTGGCCAAACTCTGTCACCAGAACACAGGGAGCAGTCACAGCACTGTTACTATGGGACAAAGAATCACTTACATATATATTATTGATGACCGCTGGCAGTCTCTATTAGGTGTTCACTACAGCTATCCTCAGACATGTCAGCAGTCTATGAGCAAACTGCTCACACATTGCAGGGCTCTGTTAATTCCTCCCCCCCCCTTAAAGCAGCTTGTAAAGGTCTGACATTTATTCTTCTTCTATAATTGATGAATTGGGACACATAAACAGGAGTAAGCATTGCTAATATTTGCAAAGAGATAAGAACCCACCTCAACCACTCAATAGTATGTAAACGAGCTCAACTGCCCTTTGAATCACCTTGATTATGCAATTACGGGAACAAAAACAGGAGTGTGTCCAGATAGCATTACTTTTGCCTGACCTTTACCTGACAGAGACAATTAATGGCTGTTCTGATAGGAAACATGCAAATGGCCAAGGGAGGCTCTGAAACAAGTCTTTGTGAGGAGGCAGACAGCGCTGTCTTTGGCCGCCATGTTTTATTTGTCTCAGTTGTGTGTGTTACCATTAGAGCTGTGAGGGGAAGTTGCTGATTAGGGTGTGTCTGTGTGCGTATGTGTGTGTGCGCGCGCGCGTGTGTGTGTGTGTGTGTCCGGGTGATTTTAATGCAGGGGTAGCAGTTCAGCCCAGTAGTTAATTAGACCCTGGAGAATAGCAGTGTGTGCAGGTGGAGGGCTGATCACACACATACACGCTCATGTTTGCATGTTTCATTAGCAGCAGCAGTTGTAGTAGTAGGCAGGTTTTACAGAATGAAGTGTTTTTTCCCTCCATTATGAAAACTATTGCATTCGTGTCCATTTTGCACCTAAGAATGCTACAAGCAGTCACTCGGATGCTGATAAATGTTCAGCGGTCAGGTCACGGCATATTATAACTCCCTGGTTGCCTTACCTCCATGACTACATCATTTTCTGTACTAAACCTTATACAAACATTTAATTCCATCTATATTTCCAGATACCACAAAAGGTAAAAGAGGTATTTTTATAATGTGGGTGAATGTCCCTTTAAAATCCGTTTTCAGAAACACAATTTCACAGTCTACATGACATTATGATAACAACTCAGTCGCCAGAATAAATGTTGGCAATGTACATTTCTGCAAACCACAGATATAATACAACTTTACACTTCTCAATGTTGCAATTTTACGTTTCTTAAGGTTAAATATTCTATGTTGTAGTAATGCTGTACTTATAGCATGGTTAGGTTTAGGCACACAAATCACTTGGTTAGGGTTAGAAAAATATCTTGCATTGGCTTGAAATACCTGGTTTTGTCACCACAAAGCTGGCTGGAGATGTCCTGATGCCTCGTTAAAAATACCTGTTTTTTGACTGTGCAAACTTGGCTTGGAAAATGTCCCGAGGTCTCCTTAAAAATATTTAGTGGTGTCACACTTACAAATGTTGAAACGCAGTCATGAGCTGTGGTCACTGGCTAGTCAGCCTAATTGCCCATATTTAACCTCCACCACCACCCCCAGACATAAACGTAACCTAATATACATGCAATCTGAACACAGGGACGTGTATTATAGAAATTTCAATATGGAACTTATGACCTGTACAAATTTACATGTGTTCTCTGCTATCATGTTATTCCGGAAACTGTAAAAAAAGAAAAAAAAGAAAACGCTACTGCAGCCTGTCCACAGAACTGTCACTAATGTTAGAATGGTCAGTGGGTTTTTGAGGTTTGAACATCATGTTTGGTGTCTAATCTAAATGCAGTAAACTATTATGTGCCAAGTGACTGTGCTGACGTAGCAGCCTTCTGAGTGCATGTCCATCATTAATGTGCTTTCAGTGCACACATTAGGAGCCATGTTGGCAGAAGACACTCCTTTGGTTACTATTCATCTCCATAGTAGCCAGCCAGCCAGCCCCTCTAGTTCAGGGGTTAATGGCACCACTTAAACACATTTAGGAATGCTGAACTCCTTTGCAACTCAAGGGCATTAGCTGAACGGGAAAGCCGGCTGAGTGAGACTAATGCGTGTCATCATTCATAGTTTAGCTGTAAGCTAATGGAACTGAAGCTGCAACACGCACAATACAGACCCTAACCTGCTGCTGCTTTATCATTCCATTGAGTGTGTTAGATGGAGTCAATTTAGTAGCCTGTTTTTGCCAAAGATGGGAAATAAACAATACCACCAAACTCATCTGTCACACCTGCAGGGCTGAACTATTTGTAGAAAATATTGGCCATATTTTTTTTTTTTTCTGAATAATTCTGATGTACAGACATGTTAATGGACTTAACTGAACTATATATCAATCTATCAAAATCCAACTGAAATCACATTTAGTCATCTTTTTGTTGTAGTCAAAAAAATATATCAGTCATTTGTTGAATGTAGTTTAACTTTCAAACATATCATCATTTTTTCTCAGTGGCCTTAATCATCTTCCGTAGTTACCTTTATTTGTAGTCTAGACTGAATTATGATAGAAAAAATTGTGTACCACAACATCACGAGACTCACACTTATCTTATGTATGCAGAATATATGTAGTTCCCCGTTGTTGAGATCCACCCAGTGTTTTGTTAAATAAGTCAGAGAAAATGTAGCTTCTGCTAGTTTTCTATAGTAAAATTGACCAGCTGTCATTATCAGGATATAGCACTGTGGTATACTAAAAATGAATCAATATTCTAATTTCCTTGTGGCATTTAAAAATGACATTATAGTAAACTAACCTCATGACTGTCAACTGACAATGTTTTAATATTCACCACCATTAAAGTTAATTATGCAGTTGTTAGCTCTGCACAGTATTTTCCAACTCATTTAGTTAGTTAAGTTGGTTAACTTCATGAGCTTTGGGAGTTAGTATCTCCTAAGTCACTACATTAGTAGATACTCAGCAGACTTAACTGGCCTTGCTAACGTAAACATTAGCCTAAATGTTAGCTTCAGCTGCAAGTCCAGAGCTCCGGAGGTCCAGATATCCACACTGAAGCTTTTACTGTGACGAATGTAAAACAATGATGTGTTTAAAAGGTAACCTACATTTAAAAAACACATTGACGTTATTTTTTTACTACAAAAAAGAGATTAATAAACGTGATTTCATTTTGATTTTATAATGCATGACGATATACTGCTCCACACTGCTGTCACCAACATCTCTCCACCAGACTGAGCAGACCGACTGTCTGTCTCATAACTTCATTGAAACACACTTAAAAACCCATTAAATCCTTTTGAACTGGGCAGTAGATGATAAACTCCAGTCCTCTATGTTGACTTTATGTGTTCCTACATGACAGCAGAGGGTTGTGCCTCTGCTTTTGCTTCAGCTGCAGGAGAAAGACAAACACCACCGAGTTCATCCAACACCAGTATCAAAGTTGCTATTTACATGTTAATTTCAGACTGGGAGCGCATGCTAGATACACAATAAGGACAAAATACCGAGCAGGAGGCTTGTTTTCTTGGATTTACTTTCACATGAGGACTCTACACTGACGAATGAATAGTTGTCCATGTGTGGTTCTCTATTACACCCCTCCTCTCCTTGTAATTGCTTTAAGCTAAATTTGATTTGGGATAATCAACAGAAAGATGATCCTGGCATGTCTCTCCAAGTGTCTACTCCTCTCTACTGATGTCCATGCGCAGCTTTTTTTACAAGGTTATACCCAGTGTTTTTCTACTCTAACACGTACAAGCAATCCTGACCTTTGCTTCATATTAAAACCAGTTTTTATTTTGAACCCTCTGTTGACACTAGTTTTTGTCATTGAGCAGGCCACACAACGCAGGCCCGTTTCTACAAAGACGAGTTAGTAGTCTGTCTTTGAACATTTGTGAATGCTTCACTTGATTACTCCCTAGCAGTGTTTTTGTGTCTGTGTGTGTCATCTCCACAGGTACAACAGAGCACGCTAATTACTTTTCCAGTGCTTCAGTGATGGAGGCTGCTTTGTGATATTTCAGGCCAACGTGCTCCCTTTTGTCTGATCACAACGCTGCCACGCGCTGTATTATACACTTGTGTCATCATGTACACATCCCAGCTGTTGAGTGGCTGAATGCACCGTTAGGCTCTTTCTTTGTAACCATGGGGCTTCTTAGAACCTGTGGGGAGGTTTCTGTACACATTTGTTTTGAATGTATAGTTTTCTCTGCACTGCAACTTGAGAGATGACATGATTTTTAAAAAATGATTTAGGTCAAAAGTCCACTTACTGGCTTTAAGTTTTCAACTGGCTCATATTAAAGCTACAGCTGTAAGGTTATTCCAGAAGCATTTTTTTGTTATTGTAACATTCCCGTAGGAATCAATTAATCAAATGTGCTGATGAATACAAGAAGAAAATCTCGTATCTGTGGCTGTTGCAGATCTGTTATAAGTCCATCCAATCATTTCATTCTCACCCTATCAAATAATTGGAGAGTCTATCTACTGTACATACCTGTCTACCCACACACACTCTGCCTGTGCACTTGGTGCGCAAGACTAGGGTCTTCTACTAGGCTAGGCAGTTGTATTGCCAACATTATTAGTGAGCTAGTCACTAAAGAATGGAACAACTTGCTATCAAGAAGAAATGCTGGCTTGACGGGCAAAAGCCATGTTCGTTGTGTCCGTCATAATGATAATGTTTAGTTCCCCTGAGCCAAGTGAGCAACAGACTAGTTCAGGGGCAAATGGAGTTGTTAATGTATTTTAGACTAAAAAAGGTAAAAGAGTTTATGGAATGTCACAAACTAGCCGCTGACACATATCCTCCAGCTGGTCAATGACAGCTATGAGGTAGTCAGTGTTTGATTAGTCAGGTAGTGAGTGTTAATGTGTTTCTCTCTTTTAGCCCTGGTGCTTCAGCTGCAGAACATAGTCTTTTGAACCATTATTGACTGCAAAATAGTGATTAGTGCAGTGTAAATCTCTTTTTTTGTATATGCAAGTGGCAATCTCCAAAAGGCTTTTATTATCATATGAAACACTGAAAAAGATCCACAACTTTGTATCTTGGAAGTTGGAACCAGAAAAGTATTAAGAATAAAGTCATTGACAACAGAGTGAGTGAGTCATTTTCCGTTGATCAGCTGATTGATTGATTGATCAACTACATTAATAATTGAAGTGCTAAATTCAGCAATGGCACTCGCTGATATCTTTGAGTCAAGGGAACCTGTAGACAACCTGTCATCAAAACACAACATGATACTCAATCCTGCACGTAAATCATGAACTTCGTGTTGACAGTGTTTCCTCAAAAGATTGTTATCAATATGTAGGAATTTGAAAAGGCCCTCCCTGTCTATCACCTCCCCCTGGCCGCCGCCGTGCAGGAGCACGTGCACGGCATGACACAGCCTGGCAGATGGCTATTTATCCTGACCGGCTCCCCTGGCTTTCTCTATTTCCGGCATCCTTATGTGGAGGGTCCGTTGTGAAGGCTGCCACAATGTAGCATTCAGCATCCTTCTTAATCCACCTGATTTTCCTCTGCACTGATTTCCAGCTGCTTCCACTGGATCACATTAGGTGTGCTGTGTCACAGTAACCAGAGGATGTTCCCATCCTGCTGTGATGAAATGTACAACGGTAAACGAAGAGTAATAATTACACGCTTCTCAAGTTAGCTTTGCTCAGAAGCAATCTGTCAGCCTCGCCCTCACTCACACGCCCAGCTGACCTTCCTGCGCAGCGGCCACTTCCAGCCTTTCCTTCCTTAGCCTTACACTGCTGCTGTGAACTGTCACTGTAGGTGTGAACGCTAAAGAGATCATGCAGTGATGGCTACACACCCACCCACCGACACACACACACACACAACAGACTCAACGCCCTTATCTTGGCCTTGGCCGTGCCCTGTGTGTGTGTGTGTGTGTATGTGTTGCTAAATTTTGGTGTTCAGTAGAATACACTGGAGCCTTGCAGCAAGGCCCAGATGATGCGTGTGGCAGCGAGCCGAGAGGAGCGTTGGATTGGAGAGAGTTGGCCTTCAGTCGTAATGATGCAGCTGCTCTCTCTCTCTCTCTCGGCCTGTCTTTGTCTCTGCGTGTCTCTCTGCCTCCCTGTCTCAGTTCCTTTCTCTGTACCTGTTTTTATTTTTATTTTTTACATTTTCTTTAAAGAAGCGTAACCAGTTCATCCTGTCGTCATGACCAAATGATAACAATGGTAAAAATAGACACACATATTTCTTAAAGGACATACAGTATTAGTTTATAGATAGATTGATCATTTCGGTTCAGTTCGCATTGATTATCAGTAATAACATGCTTTAATTACATGAGATGACATGAGACTATATATGGTCTAAGATTTTTGATATTGTAATATGGCATAAGTGTTGCCTTTTCCTGGTTTGGCAGGCTGCATTACAGTCAAGTAATGTCATTCCCTGGACTTACTAGACTCTTCTCCATGTCATGAAGTAATGAAGGAGATTTTGAGCAGACTGACATATCATGCAGCCGGAGCTCATTATACCATGATCATATAACTTGCAATAAGTGAGAAAACATGGAGGAGAAAAATGATACTTTCATGCATGTACCAATAAACCATCATCAGCAGTGCTAGCCCGCTCACCATGATCCGCATTATCTGTCCTTGTTAGCTTAAGAAACCACTGCACGTTCTCCTCACTGCCCTGGGGTTTGTCAAAATGAAATGTTAAATGCAATTTTATTAAAGATACATTATGCTGAAAGTGGCAGAAATGTTTCAGACATACAAAACTTAACATCATAACAAAGTTAGTTGTGGCATGTATGTAACGCTGTGATCCTCCCCTCTCACTGAAGCTACATAGTGCAGAAACAAGTGACAGAGGCGCCATTCACCCTGTAACAAGACACAGTGCCATCATCAGGGTTCTGAAGCTGTTATTTTAAGAAAGTAATACATAATTATAACAGTAATTTAAGAAACTGAATTTGTCTACCTGTGACCCCCGCCCAAGCAAAAATGCCTTGCTTGTTTTAAAATAGCACGAATAAGATTAAGCGCTAATATTAGAAGGCAGAGCGATGTACATGAACTGTGGTCTGGTTCCACCTGTTGGCTTTCATCCATTTCTCTTTGCGACATATAATTCTGCTGCAATACTTGCATAATATTTATAGGATGGCTGTTGTCCTTCACCTCTTCTATGGTATATGTCTCTCTCTTTCTCTTTCTCGCCCTGTCTTTACAGTCTCTGGGTTGGATAGATATGTCATGCATGTGCATTATTGATGTTGGGGGACTGAGCTGCTGTGCTGGAGGTTTTTTCTGCTCCATTACTGCTCCCCCCCAGGACCAGGAGCTTTACCTGTGCGCTGAGCTTCACTTCACCCTGGCTATCACAGAGATACTGCAGCACCAACCCTTGCCCTCGATGTCAGACTCTTACAGTGTAGCTGTATCTGTTTACGCTGGTCAAAATACAGTGTGTTAAGGGTCATTCCTGCTGCTCTGAACGCTCGTTGGCGGAAAATGTACCTCCCAATCTTAATAAAGGCAAAGACGTCATGACATGCTGACATCATATTGTGTTGCAACAAGATCTAATTCAAGCCCTATATATTCCGTGGCACCAATATCCAGGAATATAATTGGGAGAGGATCAATTTTAAAAGAAGCACTACCGGGGCAGATGGTTGACATTGACTGTGGGGTGACGGCTACAGAACTGCTGCTCTGTCGCTGACCTTTGACCTCCTGTGAGAAAATTCTCCAGTCCAGAATTGGTGCAGAAATAGTTAAGTTATCCATCTGTATTCCAGAACGTATCTGGGTGATAGTTGTTTCAGGCAGGCTAAGGAAAGCTAACCTCAGATATCCTTCACTCAGATGTCTCCTCCAGCTACATCTTATGTAATCAAGCTCTGGGTCTGCCCCTGGGACCCCTTTCAAACGTCTTTCAAAGGCATCTTTATCACATGTCTGAACCAACTTGAAGTGATAGTTGGGATCTTTTGATGTGGGGTTGTAAGAGGTACTTATCCTTAGTAAGTGTGTTACCCGCAGTAGATGACCGTCATCTCAGCCCCTGTGTGATGAAGGAGAGCGTAGCACCAACAGGGAAGCAAAGCATTGTACTGCTAAACGGTACCGACAGCAAGACATATTTTGGCCCTAAAAGGAGGCACACCTGAAAAAAATTTAAATGCAATTGTATCATATTTCTGGCACTTTACATTGCCCCAGACAGCTGCTGAAAGTTGAACCAAACAGCTGTGTTTGTGCTTAGGAATATGGACATTGTACAGTTGATGGAATGTATTGACAAAGTAAAGGGCTGCCTGATGACTGAATGTAAAGCGCCAGTGACAAAATACGTCTTGCTGTCTGTACCGTTTAGCGGTACAATGCTCTGCTTCTCTGTCTGCTACGTGCTCATTCTCCACACAGGGAGAGCTGACTGTCATCTACTGCAGGAAACACACTGACACTCATACAACCCCACATCAAAAGACCCCAACTAACACTTTAACATGGTACTTTTGATGCAAAGGAGGAGTGTGTTCCACTCCAAACTCCCTCCGGATGTCTCCAAAGGTCGAGTGACGATTTAAACAGAGTAGGCCTTACAGCAGACCTGTTCAGCTGGCAGCACGTGGGCCAAATGTGGCCATTTGATAACCTAATTCTGGCCCTTTGTCTGCTTATAATCACAAAAATGCTCTTAGTTTATTAAAAAGTTTTAGCCCAGGTTTTTTAAGCAGTAGGAATGTTTGTCCAGCTCTTGTGTATAACAATCCTATTTCAATTATGAAAAGTAAAAAAGCAAAAAAAAGTCCAGATAGTCTTTCCTCAAAGACAGCCCCCGAGTTCTCATGTGAAGGAAACCGATTTCGGCCGCTCAAACGTTTCACAGTCGCCCACAGTTTCATTCTTCAGTCCCGTTTCAGTTACTCCCCATAGCTCATGAGATGTTTTCCTTTTTTTCTCTCTTCCTTTCATGATGCTCTATTCTATTTTTCACCTGTCTCTGTTCACTCTCCTCCCCTTCCCCTTTTCTGTTATTGCACTCTTCTCTCTCTGCTGTCTACTTCTTCTCTCTGTTGTGCTCTATCAGATGTCACTTTACTCCAATGTCAGTCTCTTTCCCAAACGTTGGTTTACTGCAGTAGTTGTTGTTAATGTGCTGTAGGTGCATCCATGATCAGGTGAGCACATGGACACACAATCCATCCTCTGGCTGTCAGAAGGGGGCTGTGTGTCTCACTAGCTCTGATGACTCAACAGGCTCACCAGTCTAAGCCAGCCTCAACCTTTCAGAGCTTTGCGCGTGTGGAGCAAAAGGTCATTGTTGATTGAGCAGGAGCTGTTTTCATCCCCTGTCAAGGTGACACTTTGAGACTGAGGTGACAGCTCGATACTGTCATGACTTGAAATTATTTTGCAGTTTGCAAGTTCTTCCATCTCAACTCTGATTGCGGACCTTGCTGTAGAGACTTGTGTGAATGTATTTTGGCCAAAAATCATGAAGAGAAAAGCTGTGGGTGAAATTGAGTGAAATCTTCCTTTGGGCATTTTAATAGCTAGCCAAAGCTATTGCTCTATAAAGACACCAAACTCAAGATGAGTGCCAAAGAAATCATCAGCATTTAGCATTAACCCAGGAGGGCCTTGCCCTGGACAAAGCAGTCTTCCAGTATCTGTCTGTGGATGTATCTGCCAAAGAGAAGGGGACGTGGTGCACTGTTGTTGCTTGACTTTGTGTGTCGGCAGGGGTTGAGTGTGGGTGGGGGCTCCCACGGCGCTCCTCAGAACTGGGTCAGAAGGATTAATTTCCTGGCCTGTCCGATGGAAGCTAATGGCAGATTAGCATGGGAAGTTTCACTTCCAAAACAGCCCTCCCACCCACAACCCTCAGCCAGGACTGGGAGGGAGGCAGCATGCCGCTTTTCACTCTCCAGGGTTTCGGTCAATGTGTGTGTTGAATAATGCCCCCTCCTAGACTTTGTGTACATATACTTTTTGTCTGACTCCCTGCTGATCATGTGTGACTTCAGCAATTCAATGACTTTGTGAGCTAACAGTGTCCAAAGTGGTCAAAATACATCTTTCAGATGTAGTAACTGCCTGAACAGCTGTTAGCTTTCGCACACATCTATATAGAAAATATCTAGTCTTCTCGCTTATGGTCCTTTAAACATTCTACCTCATAAAACAGAGCATACACTGTGAAAAAACTCAGATAAAGCATGAATGTCACCTTTGTGTGGATAGTCCTAGTTTGTTTTCAATTGTGGAATGAGCTCATAGCTGTCCCTTCCCGTCAGAGTGACTCGGGTTCTCGTCTTCAGTTTTAACACGTGAAAAACATCAAGGATCAGGCCTAAGATGTTGATTTGGCAAATGCATGTCTGATAACGCCTGATGATGCAGGTGCATAACCACTTTCCTTCTTTCAATGGGAAGCATTCCAGCTCTTGTGGAGGGGACAGGCTCAAACAGAGCTAGGCTAACATTAGCTCCTGACTTGGTGTGTCTAATCTCCTTGTGCTCCTATTATATTGTATTTTAGCATTTAGCTTGTGTCACTTGAGGACACAGGAGCTGCTCACTTTAGGCATAACTCATACTTGCAGTGAGCATGCTCACATTCCAGAGGTGCCGAGGCAGTAATGAAGCTCCCTCTGTGATATTACCATATATTTGCTTCTTGTATTACATCCTTCCTTTCGAAAATTTGAAGAATTGCTGAAAGTAGAAAACTATTGTGGGTATTTCCTGTATATCCTTAGAATCTATAACTTAAATGAACAATCTGTTGACTGAAAAAATAATCAGCAGATTAAATCAAAAATGGATATGATCTAATTCTGGAGGGTCAGGTTCGGATCCAGTAAATTGTCTATTTTGCATGCCATTCACTGGCTCCCGTCTGTCTCCTCCCAGTCCACTGCCCAGTAAAAATGATCGCCATAAAAGAGAAGTATTTCTGTCTCTCCTCACATCATTGTCTGTCCTCTCGCTGTTGTGTTTGGTTGCTGCTGGCACCAGTGGACCTTTAATGTGCTGAGCGCAATTTTAATAAGGCTTCATACTGTGACTACAAACTCTTTCTCTCCTCCTCCATCTTTCCTGCACCTTCTGTTTGTCTTGTCAGCTTCCATCGGGCCAACAATAAAGCCCTTCTTAATTGCTTTCGGGGCTCCAGATTTTGTCCTTGGATGATCTAAGACTCGGGTTATTGTTTTATGATTCTGTGTTTTGATTCTGGAAATCAGTTTGAATGTTAACATTAATCTGCTCATACACAGGGGTAGCAACAACAAGGTAGCAACAACATCCAAAAGACACGTTACTTTCTCTCATCCTCTCTTGTTTCCTAACTGCTCGCTTTATCTTTACATTGACTGTAAAGAGAAAACAAGAACTGTCAGAACCTTCAAATTGTCCAGCAGAGCTCACTTGGCTCATTCCCAACTGTCTCTGCTCTCTTTTATAAGGTATTGGAAAGAATGTCATCTGCGACCGGACAGCAACGCCTCTGGATGCCTTCAGAATGATGTCAGCAGCCCAGTACTACCCCAAGTTGCTGAGCATTATGGGAAATGTGCTTCGTTTCTTGCCGGCCTTTGTTCGGATGAAGGAGCTGTTAGAGGAAGGGTACATCGGGGAGCTTCTGGTCTGTGAGGCCCAGGTATGATAAAAACTATAAATGCTTGTCTTTTAAAATGGTGATTTTTTAAGTTACCATTTATAATGATGAAAGCAATGTTATACTCCTACTATACTTGAGTTTTGAGTGGGGGCAGCAAGCACACAGCCGGCAAGAAATCAGTGTCTTACTCAAAGACACTTTAGCTGCATTGGATTCTTTATAACACATTTTGACCCCACGTTCTACCACAACTGTTAATGTTCTTGCTCTCACAGTTTCTCTTCTCTGCCCTAAAGGTCCATAGTGGAAGTCTCCTGGGGAAGAAATACAACTGGAGCTGCGATGACCTGATGGGAGGAGGTGGTCTGCATTCGGTGGGCAGTTACATCATCGACCTGCTGACGTTTTTGACTGGTCAGCGTGCAGCGAAAGTCCACGGCTTTCTCAAGACCTTCGTCAAACAAACGGATCACATCCGGGGCATCCGTCAGATCACCAGTGACGACTTCTGCACGTTCCAGATGGTACTGGAGGGAGGCGCCTGCTGCACTGTCACGCTCAACTTCAACGTGCCCGGAGAGTTTCGGCAGGAGGTGATTGTTGTGGGGACGGTCGGACGGTTAACAGTCATGGGGACGGACCTGTACGGACAGAAGAACAGTGGGGGTGGAGGAAGTGGCGGGGGCCCTGAACTCCTGCTCAAAGACACCACACCTCTTGAGAAGGCTTCTTTACCAGAGAAGGCCTTCAGTGACATACCGTCCCCGTATCTCACAGGAACGATCCGCATGATCCAGGCGGTGCGGCAGGCCTTTCAAGACCAAGACGACAGGAGGACGTGGGACGGGAGGCCTCTGACAATGGCCGCTACCTTCGAGGACTGTCTGTATGCTCTTTGTGTGGTGGATACCATCAAGAAGTCCAATCAGTGCGGAGAGTGGCAGAACATTGTGGTGATGACGGAGGAACCGGAGATCAGCCCAGCCTATTTGATCAGCGAGGCCATGCGGCGGAGTAGGATGTCACTCTACTGTTAGCATCCGGCTGAAGGGCTGACCCCTTTAAATGGCTGAATGGCAGTGTTACCTTCAAACCTGGAGGTGGCACCACAAAAGCTTTGTTATTGTTGAGACTTGATTCATTCTGCTACTGGGTTTGGTTCTTACATTCAATGAGGGTTCGTTTTAACACTGTCAAATCTGTGTTGTTACTGTTACAGACAGAGAGGTTACACCACTATGATACAGAGAGGTTCTGGTTGCCTGATACCTTGTCTCTGCATTAGAGGAAAAGCAATGTGATCAATGATCAAACCTTTATTTATAAGGAAGCCTTTCCTGCGTTCCCCTTCAGACAGAAGGACTGAGTCCTTCCAGGGAGTTCACTTGTGAGTCAAACTGAATCATGCAACAAAAAGACGAGATGTAGTCCTACAGTGGAGGCAGATCAGAGGGTAAAACTAATGCTACCGTGTTCTGCTTGACCTTAATGGTATTGCACGTCTCATCTCAGCTTCTCTTCTACGTGACTTGGTCTGGAAGACACCTTTACACTGTGGGTCCAAACGAGGACAGCCAAGGAAGAACGAAAGTCTTCTCAGTTCAAGCTGCGCCGCTGTATTGTTGCTAAAGGTCTGAAGTACATGTTAGTTTG
>CAEMYA010000021.1:2278677-2292803 GCA_903131615.1 Diplodus sargus
AGTTATAAAGTTGTGTTCTGTACAGTTAACAGTGAGGCCAGGCCCCCAGAAACGCTCCTGTGGCATCTATTGTTTCTACAACTTAATTTGTGTTTTATTCGTGGTCTGATAACTACATATTCATTAATTCATTTATTTATTCATCCATTCATTCAATGTTTGATTTTGGCCATCTATCCTATCTGGTTGTCTTTTCCACTTGTATGCACAAAGTTTTTCAGAGAGAAGAAGACTGAAGACATCCCAGTGTCACTTTTTCAAGAACAGTTGTGTGTTGTCAGACATTTCTCAGTTTGAACCAGTCTTGACTTGAATCAGTCAAGCCCACAGTGGGAGGCATGCTCGGGGTCATGCTACTGCTAGCATGCTGACATGTTAGTGTGCTATGTTAGGAAAAAAAGGACATCTGATGCTGACTTTGAGCCGAGCTTAATGAACTGAAACGTAAAGCTCCGTCCCAACAAAGATGAGCTTTCTGGCAAGATGAGTTTGAAATGTTTCAAAATGGCCACTGTACATAGCCTTCTAGCTGAAAGACTTCATAGATTAATGAGTGGATAGCTGGTGAGACACCGGTGACACAATATTGTCAAGTTAAAATAACAAATACAAAATGTTTCATATAGGGCACAAAGTCTAAAGAAAGGATTTATGAAATTGTGTGATTCATCTGCATAGACTTGTGGGGGATTTTGGAGTGACATGTTAAACAGCACTATCCACCACCATTATCAAAACACCTGCTGAGGGGCTATCTTTTGGGAGCGTGTATGACACTGAATACGTTCTTGGGGTCAATGGTGGAACAACTTCTTACTAAGGTCCTAATGTTGTTTTCATCATCCATTTGGCACCCATCTGTGCTGTGACATTTTTTTGCTATATACCTATACTCTGTTTGATTGTAGGCCAAGTTAGGTTTTCTATTATTCCATGTGACAGGTGTTGCATCAGAATTTTTCTACTATTTTGTTAAAGCTGTCCAATCCTTCTGAAAAAAGAATCAGAACATCATCTGTCTCTTGAACCTGATCGCAGCAAACTGCAAACCACTGATTCTGAGCCAGTAACATTAACTTGGACTGCAGGTTGTTGCAGTGCCAGGAAACAGATTCGGAGTTACACAGAAGCCTGATGAAGTCACTTCCTCCTTGCTTGTATGGTACCTGCTGCTACATCAGACTCTGGTTTGTTATTGTACAGATTACTGGAGCTCATTTTGGTGTCAGGATGTTGTGCTATATCTCCTATTTTGATTTTGAAAGCAAACAATTTTAACATATGAAATCTATGTGAAACAGCTGTAAATCTAGGTTGAAAGTGCAACTGCTTTACTATACTGGGCATTCAGTAGACCACTACACCGACATGATGACTATGAGGAACTTGTATTGCAATGCAAATATGTGTTATGTGTTGCAGCTGATGGGAGAACAGTATGATGGCCCTTCTCTTGCTAATATTTTGGGGTACTGATTTTAGTTCAGTTTTAATTTGCATGCTCCACGAGCCCAGCTGTGTTATACTTTTTTGCATCTGTTAGCTCAGGTCTTGTGCTGTCGGCTGTATCAATTTGACTAAACTGCTAGCTAATGCTAGATGCATCACTACGATATGATCATTATGTCCTAGAATCTTAAGTGATTTATATTTCCTCTCAGAACAAAGCAACACAAACATAGTCTTTAATCCAGGTGTTTACAGTCATTTAATATTCAGATTGGATTGTCTGAACCTTAGTTTATAAAAGATTGCTATAATATTCATATACTTTACTCAGTAAACTGTGTTATTAATACAGATTGCTAATGTTAGCTAACGTTAGCCAAAATCTATTGGCCATACAAGAGTAAGAAAATCTGCAACAGCAAAAGTTGCGTGTCTCACTGAATAAGTGTGTGATTGTATTGTTTATGGATTCAACTTTTGGTTTGTAAGAAGAAGAATGTGTCATCTCTTCTTTCAAAAGTTGTATAGTTTTTGGTTGGATTAACCAGAACAAGTCACGTGATAGCTCTTTCATTGATGAAGCTCAAGTTATAACTCAAAGTTGAGTATTTTATATTTGAAGGAAGACATTCAGAATAAAAGTGGAGAATTATGTTTCTGTAAAAAATGTTTGTAAGTGAAGTATCTGATACACTGTTCTTAATACAACATGATGCTAATGGATAATTAGCCCTGTGTAGCCCCTGTAGTCACAAGTGCCATCTATGGAATTATTGTAAATGGTGAATGAAAAAGAACATAGCGGATATCACATGTAGAGAGAAGTCATAAGGTCGGTAAACTGACTTAGCTAATGTTAGCTAACATTAGCAAAAGCTACTGGCCATACCAGACTAAGTAAAGCTGCGACAGCCAAACCAAAGTGTATCTCACTGAATAAGTGTATGATAATATTGTATGGATTCAACTTTTCATAGGTAAGAAGAACAATGTGTCATCTCTCCACTTAAAGTTGTATGGTCTTTAGTTTTATAAACCAAAATAAGTCACAACATGTGAGGAAGACTTAGAGAATCTGACCTTCAGAATAAAAGCACAGAGGTATGATTCTCTAAAAATAATTGTTCAAGTCAGGGAGGCCTTTATTAGATCTGATATGCTGCATTACTGTGATGTGATGCTAATTGAGGAATATCAGCCCTTGTGGCCACTAGTGAAATTTATGGAATCATTGTGAACAGATAAGAGTAGTCATAAAGTTGGTGAATTGACTCAGCTCGACTTGTCCACACATTTGAATTGTACATTAACAATCAAATAGGACTTGAATCAGATAGCACCATATTTATACATGACACAGGTATTAATCCCTGCATTTATTTAATAGATCTTATGTTATAGGTTATAGCATATTACTGTCACATTACTCTTCGAGGGTCAGAGATCCATTTCCAAAGTCCAATTGTTCACATGAATGCATGGATTGCCAAAGTGAGCACATATGAGTTATGTAGGCCTTTTGCTGTGTAGTGATGTGGAAACTGATGTTGGCGTGGTGCTCACCTCTTCTTCACAGGGTAAACCGTACTACTTTGACCGTGTGTTCCAGTCCAACACAACTCAGGAACAGTTCTACAATGCTGTGGCTCAGAAGATTGTCAAAGGTAAGAAGTTCAGTAGAATATAGATATAGATGGCCTCCCAGTGACACCTGGGAATATAAGCCTCTTTGTCTTGATGTATACAGATGTCCTGGAGGGCTACAATGGGACAATATTTGCCTATGGACAGACATCCTCTGGCAAAACACACACTATGGAGGTAATATAAAGACATAATTACAGAAGAATAATGAGTTAAAAAATCTGCCATTCCATTCTGTCTTGTTTATAGTTACTCATATAATTGTCTATTAAAGGGGAAACTTCATGACCCAGATATGATGGGAGTCATCCCCAGGATTGTTCAAGACATCTTCAACTACATTTATTCCATGGATCAGAACCTGGAGTTTCATATCAAAGTATGTTAACGCCTCGACCAGGTGCTTTCAAACATCAGCATGTACACACCAGACAGTCTCACTGGAAGCTTTGCTTTGCAGGTCTCATATTTTGAAGTCTATTTGGACAAAATCAAAGACTTGTTGGATGGTACGTTTCGGTCTCTTATCGTCATCATTCAGACCCTGATGCGGACGAGGAGCTTTATTCAGGCATGATGCTTGTTTTCTTTCTCCTCCACAGTCACAAAGACCAACCTTTCCGTACACGAGGACAAAAACAGAGTACCTTATGTCAAGGTGAGACTCTGGGTTTATTTTCACTTGAGCTTTTAGCTGAGATGCCGTTCCTTGTTGAGTTCAACAATCACACAGTCACATGTTTGTGACAGCTGGTTGTAATGCATTAGATATGAAAAACACAAGAGAATATAATCGAAACAATGGTACCACTGTGTTCTGCAGGATGAGATGATAGTGCACTTTATGTAACCTGTTCAACACAGACTCATACAGCCATTGTGTTGAATAGAATGGGGTGTTTTCTCTGTTTGTGTGTTTCATACATACGTTTTAATTGATTAGATAGCGGACTGAAACATTTCTGAGAAAATGAAGTAATAACATCACTCTTTCTTCATAATTTTCCCTGTGAAAGCATCAGTCTGATACAGTATGTCACGGTCTCCTTGGCTAATAATTGTCTCTCTGTGAAGCCGGCCTGCTGCGGGGCTGTTAGACACAACGTTTCCTTGTGATTGTGTGTGTCCCCAGGGGTGTACAGAGCGTTTTGTGTGCAGTCCTAACGAGGTCATGGAAGCCATAGAGGACGGGAAAAACAACCGAAGCGTGGCTGTCACAAGTGAGTTCATACACTGAGCGCCTTCAGTGTGGCTGGGCCTCATGGGTTCAACCTCACTGAGTCTCCTGACTGCAGCAAGACTCCCATCAGCCAAGACACTGTGTCTGTGCGTCCCGCACAACCAAATAAGTGATGTCAAAAAGTATTTCTACCTTGCTTAAACTGTGCTAAATCTGAAATGAATCATAGTATTTGGTATCTTGTCTGATTCTTGTTAATATTTAAGTTATGAGTGTAGAGTTCTAGGCCACCGCAAGAGTTTATCTGAAGGAACATTTCACCCAAAAAATAAAAATTCTGTCATTATCTACTCGAACCCCAATGCTGATGGAAACTCACACAGTTTTGCAGCATTCTCCTAAACAATTACAGCCGATGGCGAATTGATTTGAAAAGACATTATTTACGTCCTTTCTTAAGCCGAAATCTTCACTGTAGCTGCTATGCTAAAAGCGTTAGCGCGCACCCCGCCTGAAGAGGCTGCACAAGCTTGAATGTGCGTGTTAGGGGTGTACACAACATCTTTTTAAATCAGTTTGGGATCCCAGGGCTACTGGAGACTTGGATTACATCAGACAAGCAATAAGGAGCAGAAATGTTTTTTGAACTAGGAAACTTCCCCTGACTTTTGTTGTTGTTGGTGTGTGTGTGTGTGTGTGTGTGTGTGTGTGTCAGACATGAACGAGCACAGCTCCAGGAGTCACAGCATCTTCCTCATTAACATCAAGCAGGAAAACACTCAGACTGGACATAAACTCACCGGCAAGCTCTACCTCGTTGATCTGGCCGGGAGTGAGAAAGTATGTTTCCATCTCACACTCCTCCTCCACATGTCTCTGTCTCCATCTCTTTGCCTCTGAAGCTTCCCAGGTTCTGTTCTGCATCTTTGCTCATTTGTTTTTTGTTCAAAGTTGTTCTAGTTTTTCGACTCAGAGTTACATTTGGGATGAGACATTGTCATTAATTGTCTGATCTTTTAACCTCACGTCTGTTCCTGAAAGCGCACTTGGCTTTCCTGTGTTGAACCGACTCATGTGATGAAACTATAATCACAAACTGCTGCTGCTTCTTCCAACAGGGGGCGCTACAGTAATCTGGCATCCAGCAGTACGACATTGTAACAAACCAAGGAGAACACTAATCTCATGTTTTGCAGAGCAATCCTGTCACTGTCATTAACAGAACTCTCCTTCGTTGGTGTGTTTCAAAGGTGGGTAAAACAGGAGCAGAGGGAACAGTGCTGGATGAAGCCAAGATGATCAACAAGTCCCTGTCTTCACTGGGAATCGTCATTTCAGCTCTGGCAGAGGGCTCGGTGAGTTAGTCACAGTTCTGACGGGATGGATTGTTCCTGTTCTTCCACCGTAGCTGTGTTTAATGACTGTTGATTCAAATTCTCACTTAGGATTCCCACAAAGGTGGAAGCTGAAGAGGATTAAAGCCACTGTGTGCATGTATTTGAATTCTGACTATTTTCTCAGAATCCTCAGGATCTAAGTGGGACATTTTCAGATTTCTGTCCTTTTGTCTGGCTACTTCGGTTTTTCCTCCTACATGGATCTTAGAATTTCCAGCAATTCTAAGATCCATGTCAGAATTCTGTCATTTTTTCTTACAATTATGACGTTTTTTTCTCATAACTCTGAGATAGACAGTCGGAATGATTTCTTTTTGTTCTTTTTTTTCCACAGAGTTCTGTCTTTTCTAAGAATTTCTCAACGTTATGGCTTTAAACTCATAATAATGTGTGATCTAATTGTTAATTGGAAGTGATTGCATTATGCCATTCTCGAATGACACAGTATACCTAATATTCCACGTGGAAGCACTCAGTGTTGTGAATAAATGATGTGTATTGTATTGTGGATTTGAACCTGTGTCCTCTGTCAGAGCTATGTACCGTACAGAGACAGTAAGATGACCAGGATCCTGCAGGACTCCCTGGGAGGGAATTGTCGCACCACCATGGTCATCTGCTGCTCACCCTCCTCTTTCAATGATGCGGAGACCAGGACCACGCTGCAGTTTGGACAGAGGTACACACACACACACACACACACACACACACATACACACACACACTGAAATACAGATAGAATCTGTTTACCACACAGCATGGAAATCCTGAGAATGTTTTATGTAAGACAACACAAGGGCCAGATGTCACTGTGGTGCTAAAAAGCATGTCACTGGTCTGACATAATGTAAATCCATCCCATGGTGGCCAATCCACATGATAAATTCAACAATCAAACATATCTTATGAGTTTATCCCTGAGTTAGTATCCTGTAGAAGTACAACTGCTGTGTATACTGCGTGTCAGGCTTTACATTTCTAATGCAGTGGTAGCATTTGGAGTTGAGGCTACTGCCGTTGTGCCCAATAATCAGCCTGGCCTGTTCATGTGGGAAGCCAGTGAAGGATCATATGTTTGTTTGCCCAACAGTGAGTCCCAGGGAATGGTCACACCACCTCCACAGATGAGGATGAAACTCACTCTGCATTTTAAAGACTAACCAGCCTTTCTGCCTTATTTGACGATGCTAAGCTAACCATCTGCAGGCTGTAGCTTCATATTTAGCACACAGACATGAGAGTGGGATGGATTTGCATCTAACTCTCGCCATAAAGCAGAGATTCCCAAAATGTTGAACTGTTCCTGGGAAAAATCCTTTCTGGCGAGAAGATACATAGTTGTCTGTAGTAAGAGTGTAAGGAGCTTTTTATGAATCAGAGAGCATATACAGGGGCTGAGGAACCTCATCCACAGTGACCTGAATCAGCCCGTTAATAACAACAGAAGGGAAAGGCAACAGCTGGTCAGTCTGCCTTACAGTCAGACCAGTCTAAAAGTAGTCGTGCTGGTGATATTCAATAAAGATTGCTGCATTATTCACACCTCGCTGTCTCACCAGGGCAAAGACGGTCAAGAACACGGTGTGTTTGAATGTGGAGCTGACCGCAGAGCAGTGGAAGAGCAAGTGGGAGAAAGAGAAGGAGAAGAACAAGACGCTGAAAAACACCGTCACCTGGCTCGAGACCGAGCTCAACCGGTGGAGGAGCGGTGAGGAAACACTGTCCAGTGATGTCTCACAATTCTATATGCTGCATGTGCTGCATTATGAAAAAGTGTTGGGCAGTGTTAGCACCTAAATGACATCTGTTGAATTGTTCTGAAAATCTGTGTATCACATGAAGCATAAGGCAGATACACACACAGACGAGAGGCAACACAACAGAAAGGGAAAACAGAGCTTGTGAGCAAGAATGGACTCTTACATGTTCATTCTTTCCAGGGGCAGTGTGACTCAGACCTGAGACTGTGGCTAATGTTAAAAGTGGTAATGTGATGTGCCACTGCAGCACAGGGAATGTGTTGAACAAACATACCCACTCAAATCTGAGCTAATATTTTATATGGCACTGAGTCCTAGTGATTATGATCTTCTGGAACTTTGCTTGAGGTCATTTTCTATAACCTCTTTCAATTTGTTTTTTTATTTTCTCCAAGTCCTGTCGATCTGCCAGTGTCATCATGAATCTGTAACATTCTCTAACAACAAATTACCAAATGCTTTTCTGGAAATGTATGAAAGAACACGCATCTCTTTAATTGGTTACACATTGCTTGACAAGTCTTTTTGAGATTTCCTCTCCTTTTTGAAAACTCAGTATCTTTATCCTAGTTTGTTTGAGCTGATTTTATTTTGGGTTTGGAAAGGACACGCCTAAAGAAATGATCCTTTGTTTCTATATTAGCAAAGCCCTGTTGATGACTGGTGTTGTTCTCTACAAAACATGTGCATGATCATGTCTTTTTTATGCTCATCTAAAGAACATAAGAACTACAGAGTTGTCGCAGGTCTCGGTTTTGAAACAAAGATTTGATTGAGTAACCGTGACACAACACTGCTACGTGCAGGGACTGGAGCTGATGTCCCTCTCTGCTGCCCTCTGCAGGAGAGAGTGTGCCGGCAGAAGAACAGTTTGATAAAGAAAAGGCCAAAGAAGAGGTCAAGGCTCTGGACAGTGCGCTCAACAATGATAAGACACCAGCACAACCTGCCCTGAGCAGCCTGCCCGGGGTCAAGATCACAGACGCAGAGAAAGTGAAGTACGAGGCGGAACTTGCCAAGCTCTACAAAGAGCTGGATGATAAGGTAAGTACAGAACCGCTACACAGTTATTGGTTTACTGAAAGCAAAGTGACCATATTTATCCATATTTTTCCACTGAACTTATGTATGTATGTACGTAGGTCCTCTCTAGTGAGATACGTTTTTTTGCCATATGGTGGAAACATGCACAAGCTCAGCCTGCATGCACTTAAAAGACTGTGAATCAGATGTGTGACCTCTAGTCAGACTGGATCATGAACCTGATGACTTTAGTCTTGGCTTCGTAAAATAAAGACAAAGTAAAGAGGAAAAAAAGGATTTCACCCCAGTAGTCCAGGAACGGTCAAACCTCAGTGGCACATTTATAGTTAATTAAACTCTCGTTCATAATTATTTCATTGTTAACTCATTGTTAACTAAATAAACAATTGTAAGGGTTGATGAACATCGGTTGCAATTTTATAAAGGCATCCACATAATGTTTATAGAACTACACAGTATGTATTAACTAGTTACAAAGTAGCATAACAGCTGCAACTCCAAACATATGATTAATAAATGGTTTATAGATAGTGAATATAAATATTAACTTAAGTTTAATGAGCC
The DNA here is from genome assembly GCA_903131615.1 of Diplodus sargus. NCBI lineage: Eukaryota > Metazoa > Chordata > Actinopteri > Spariformes > Sparidae > Diplodus > Diplodus sargus. Next base: position 2,287,716 of record CAEMYA010000021.1, read on the forward strand.
ATAACTTTACCATTTGTTAATGAGGATGATAATCAAGTGCTACCTTTAAATGATAGTCATGTTAAAGTTGACTACTATAAAATATGTTGATTTGATGAAATTGAAAAATTGTTAATACAGCTAACATCAACTCTGCTTGTATCTGTCGTGTTCATACAGCATTCTGCCATAATGAGAAGCAGCCACACAGCCACTTTAGCAGGACTGAGCCTGCTAGAGTGTAGTATTCCTGTTGGTCAACAGATGGCATAACTGGCTTCTGTTCAGTAATGCTTCTGATCGCTGTGGAAAAAATATGGATGACATTTCTCTCTTCCTCTCTCCTCTTCACCATTCTCCCCTTCACCCAGGACGATGAGATCACCCAGCAGTCTCAGTTGGTGGAGAAGCTGGAGCAACAGATGATGGACCAGGAGGAGGTGATACACCCCCCCCCCTTCCTCTCCCCTGCCCTCCCCCTTCCAAACTCCCCCCATTGCTTCCCAGCCCTCCAGCCATTCCTGTTAGCGCAAACCCAATCTGACAGCTGATGGCAGACCATTAGTAGCCCTGCAGGAGGGTCAGGCTGTAACTCACCCTCAGCAGGCAGCACTGCAACCGCATAGTTTGCACACATTTGTTTATTTTAACTGTGTAGTCATGTTTTTTTTAAAAATCCTGTTATGGATTTCAGGCTTGACGCTCATTTCACCCTCTTCATCATCACTCTGTAGCTCTTATCCTCCTCCCGCCAAGATCACGACACCCTGCAAACAGAGCTGAACCGGCTGCTGGCAGAGAACGAAGCCTCCAAGGAGGAGGTGAAGGAGGTGCTGCAGGCACTTGAGGAACTGGCCGTCAACTACGACCAGAAGAGTCAGGAAGTTGAGGACAGAGCGAGAGAGTTTGAGGCTCTCAGCGAAGAGCTGAATGAAAAATCGGTAATGTTATCTGACCCCATTGACCACGATGACACTGAGTATGCGTGATCACTTTGTAAGGTGTGTGTTTATTTATGTTGTCATCTGCGACCAGAGCTCCTTGGCCTCCATTGACTCTGAACTCCAGAAGTTGAAGGAAATGACCAACCACCAGAAGAAGAGGGTCACTGAGATGATGTCATCATTACTCAAAGACCTGGCTGAGATTGGAATCGCTGTGGGAAGCAACGACATAAAGGTTACCAGTCCTGGTGGTCAAATAATGTTGTTTTTTTTTAAATTGAGAAATAAAATAGAGAGAAAGAATATTGACATTTGTCAAAGCAACAACAGCCTGTTCAATCCAAAATGACACACTGGTATTAGCGGCTGTCAGGCAGGGTTAAAGGGGGGAGACTACGGATAGGAGGGTGGACCCAAATGCAGTTACACACGGGAGGCGAGATCAGGGAAAAACAAGCGCAAGCTTTATTTTTAAAGCTGATGAACAAAAAACAGGGGGTACCAGGTACAAAATAATCCAGGACAAAAAGCCAGTAGCAAAGTAACAACAAAAAACAGCCAGACAAAGTAGCAACAAAAATGGCAAGACAAAGTACAAACCAATAATCAAAGTTCAACTCGAAAGGCAAAATGCAAAACTCTAAGTCCAAAAACACAGGAACGAGGAACAGACGCATGGACGAGACAGAGGCTGACAAAAACAATGACCAGACAAGGAGTGAAAGGAACACAGAGACTAAATACACAGACGCTGATGACAAGACGAGGAACAGGTGAGGTGGACCAACAGGTGAGATAACGAAGGGGAGGAGCACATGAGAACATGAAGGGAACAATACAATAGACAGAGGGAGCCAGAGGGAAGAATATAGGAAAACTTAAAGGACACATGAGGGCATGGAAAAACAAAAGACACGAGACAAGATACAAAGACATGGAAATCAAATACAAGAAACCACAAGACAAAACCAGACACAAGAACACAACGAACAAGAATCTACAGTCATGACAGCGGCATTATGCTTCTATAGTAGCCGACACATTTGCTGCCATTGCATTGTAATTCTTTGTGTTTGTTTTCATCATGTTCCTCTCATGTCAACATTGCATTGGTTTATCACCACCAAGTATCAAAACAATTATTTCAGTTGTCCTTCATTTCATTAAGTGCATACGTTAAGTTTAAAAGTTTACTTTAAAAGTTTTACTAATTTGCTTATTTTGTCTGCCAACACTCACAAACCCTGATTCATATTCATTTAATATTATGTGGAAAATAGTTGTTGCTAATGCATTTTCTTTGGATTGACTAATGGGTTAAATGATTTAAAAATCCACAATGAATCATTTAACTCATCTAGTCATTGTTGAAGGATAAGTTCAGTGACAAAGGCCTCTCCCCCCATGCTGATGGAAAGTCAGGTGACGTTTTGTAGCCCACAAAACATTTCTGGAGCTTCGCAGTTAAACACTGGCGCAGCATTCTCCTAAAAGACTGAAGTATTTGAGGACTGTTTTTTTAAAAGCCCCAAGATACCAAAGCGATGTGAAAAAAAACATTTTATGCACCCTTTTTAAAGCAGAAATCTTAACTGCAGCTTTAAAACGCCTTAAAGTGCCTTAAATAGGTGCACAAGCCGACTGTGTGACAAGAGTGTAAGTAATCTCTTTTAAAATCAATTTGGGATCTTGGGGCTTCTGGAGACTTGGATTATGCTAGATGAACTGTATGGATCCATTATATAGATGTTTTGTGTTTATTTCAGCTGTTTTGAAAGAGAGAAAAAAGAGAAAAGCAACACAGTTTTGCTGTGAAGCTTCAGAAATGTTTTGTGGAAAACTTCACCAGCATGGGGTGAGGAGATAACGTTTGAACTGTTCCTTTAAGTCTGAAAAGATGTTAGTCAACTGTGAAAATGCTCGTTCGCAATTCCCTACAGCAGCATGTGCGCACATTTCTGTCGATCTACATTTGGATCAAGGTTTTGATGTAACTGAGGAATGTGATCGTGCAAGTATGGAGTGAGTGTGTCGTTATCCGGCAGGCCTATCTGCTGTATAGTGTTATTATGGGCCCACTTCATGCTGAAGTGAGTATGCTGACACTTGTTTGCAGTGCTGTGTTCAGAAGCAGTATGACAGCAGTTTCATTTTGCGCAGGCTTTAGTTTCTAGTATATTAGCAGCTGAAGGGTTAAATTCCTGGCCGGCCTATTTTAAACTCTGTGCCTCGCCAGAAGAGATATGTCAAGTGCCTCTTGTCAGAAATGTACAAAAACTGCACTTTGTAATTGTAATAGCCTTACAACACTGAAGCTCTTAGAGGAAAGTTAACCGTACCCCTAACTGGACTTACACTCTACTCATTAGCATGGTAATCCACAGCGTCTGTTATTTTTTGCGTTGCCATTTTTTGCCCTGCAAATCTCAGAGATCGTCTGTGATCATCTATTTTGCCAGTAACACAAAACGGTCCATCAGTTATGAATTTGTCAATCGAGAAAAAATTAAAACAATGTTTATAACTGATCATTTGTTAATGGTGTCAGTTTCATCAACGTGAGGATTTGCTGCTTTGATCAGTTTTATGCAACTTTCATTTTAAAATCTTTTGTCACCTGTTGGTTAAACAAAACCATTCAAAGATGTCATCTAGGGCATTTTTATCACTTCTGTACGGTTTACAGAGTAATCAACTGATCAACTGAAGCACTGGACAACCCAAAAATGAAAATTCATTTAGTATCTCCTTCTCCCCATGCTGATGCAAAGTCAGGTATGTTTCATAGTCCACAAAACATTTCTGGAGCTTCACAGCAAAACAGAGCTGCAGTGTTCTCCTAAACAACTGAAGTAGCTGGGAAAGTGTTTTTTTTTAAAAAAACAACAAAAAACCCCTGAAATTAAACATGAAATTGATAGGATGTTATTTAGAGCCTTAATGTGCAGTGGAGCTTGTGCACCCACTTCAGTGTGCACTGAGGTTTTTAGCTTAGCAGCTACAGTGAAGATCTGGGGTTTAAAAAAGGGCGTAAACTGAACCATCGTTTTGTGGCGAACTCATCCTTTAATCTACAAACGTATCCCCAGATGAGCAGTCCTGAAAATCACTGGTAGGCACAGCCCTCATTGAAAATTCCCTGTCTTTGCCTTTAAGCTTCTGTTGGCGCAGTTTGGTTTCTGTTTATGGAGCTGTAATGGTTATTCAGTGGTTTTCAGTGAATCATTGGTAGAAATATTACTTACTGTTAATTATATTTATACAGACAAAAAGACAGAAGACAAAACCTGAGGCCCATCTTCCATGGCTGATTACTGTTTTTCTGACCTCTCAGCAACAAGAAAGCACTGGTCTCATTGATGAAGAGTTCACTGTGGCCCGTCTCTACATCAGTAAGATGAAGTCAGAGGTGAAGACAATGGTGAAGCGCAGCAAACAGCTGGAGAGCACCCAGGCTGAGAGCACCCAGAAGCGAGAGGAGATGGAGGTGGAGCTGACTGCTTGCCAGTTCCGCATCTCCCAGGTAACGGCTGCTTCTGCCAGCATGGATACTGTCACCATAGTGACAAATGTGGCCCTCAATTAAAACGGCATCATGTGGTTACCAGTCAAACAGCAAGCTGATGGTTTTTATGGAGGTTTAATAGTGTTTGTTCTGGGTTGGTGTCACATGTGACAGTTTAGAATTGTTCATGTTTTTTGTTTCTGTTGTTGTCCAGCATGAAGCTAAGATCAAGTCCCTGACAGACTCCCTCCAGAATGTAGAGCAGAAGAAAAGACACCTGGAGGAAACTTTGGACAATCTCAATGAGGAAATAGTCCGGATCAAGGCCCAAGGTGAGCACAGTGCAGTTTGCTGCGCTGCAATAGAACAAATCAGGCATTAACCCTTTCATTGTCCTCTCTAGAACACTTTTAACTTATGACATTTTTTTTGAAAACTGAGCTTTGAACTCATCCTAACTGGGCCATTGCTAGCTGTTAATTTGGTGGTTTCCAGATCCAGATCTGTTCAGAGTTTTAATTGAGTTTGTTTTCGAAGGGCTTATAGAACGGAATGACATGAGAAATACTCCAGAAAAGACATCCTCTATCTTAAAAAATGTTTTTAAAAAATCCATTATTGGTAAAAGATCACATTACTCTTTTTCTTCTTTTTCATAAA
>CAEMYA010000021.1:2292841-2333818 GCA_903131615.1 Diplodus sargus
AAGGATTCAAATTCCTATTGAAATTGTTGTCAACATCATACACTACTCAAAACTAGCTTGAGATATTGGGATATGGTTTCATATATGCATGTGCGAGGATATGAAAATATCATCAGTCAAATGAAATATGTCACATTATACATGTACAATGCACAAAATAGACATTCAGATATCTCACAGAGTAAACAATCAAGTGAAACACTAAAATATACCAATATTCTGAACTCATTTTTTGTAGTGTGTATAATGTCATACAATTACAATAAATATAATGTTATTCCATTTGTTTAAAATATTATATCAGTGTATTTTCTCTGATATTTTATGCATAGTGCTAACCACTGTGCTGCCGTGTCTAACCAAAGGAAAAATAAGGAAAGATAATATGTATATGTCTACTTCCAGAGAGAGTCAACACCATGGAAAAGGACAGCGAGATCCAATCTGCCAATGAAGTCAAGGTACAATACTACAGAGCTCTCCCTTACCAGTGTGCCCTCCAAATCGATATTTTGACTCCACCTTGTAGCTTGTGTCTCTGCAGGATGCTGTGGAGAGGCAGATCCAGTCTCACAGAGAGATCCATCAGAAACAGATCAGCAGCCTGAGAGATGAGCTGGACAGCAAGGAGAAGCTGCTCACAGAGCTGCAGGAGTAAGACGCAATATCAGCCTGCACCTCTCTTTCTAAACGGGACTAATAGTTCAGTACTGATGCTGTTACTGACATTTGTAGTCTAAACCAGAAGATCATGCTGGAGCAGGAAAGGCTGAGGGTGGAGCACGAGAAGCTCAAGGCCGTCGACCAGGAGAAGAGCCGCCAACTGCAAGAGCTCACGTAATGTCTCCACGTGTAATCCACTGCAGCCCTTTCCCGTTGTGCCATTTGCACAAAGTAATATCGATTTTACGTTGTGCAGGGTGCAGCAGGACAGACGGGAGCAGGCCAGACAGGACCTGAAGGGACTGGAGGAGACTGTGGTCAGTTACTGGCATGTCCAAATTCAACCAAAATCAACCAAAGATTTTCATTGATTTTTACATACAAAACAATATTCAACTTCAGGATTGAAGCTGTGTCCCAAATCTATATTACACACTTATTCAAAGAAGATTTTGCATAGATGGTATTTCTTCTCTTTACTATTACTTCTACCTCATACAATAGAATGAAAACCAAGACTGCACAATGATTCAAAATATAATTGCAGTCGCAATATGGCCAAGCACAATATTCAAATTGCAAGAAGCTGCAATGTTTTGATAAAGGTAAAGGTGACATGACAATGAAGTACTGTAGCGTTGCCAACATGATAATTCCCCTTAATTGTGAATCATATCACAATCACAAGATCTGTCAGAATAATTACAATATATATATTTTTTACATTATCCTGCAACCTGATGCAACACTGTCAGTAAGAACATTTAAAAACACTGACTTTGCTATTGCACTGTTCAGACACATTAACTAACTACCTTTTCTACTGTTCATTATGTTACCTAAGGTATTATTATAACTAATAATCAATTAGCGAACTAATGTGTCTAATAATCTGTACTAATGGTCTTTGTGTTGACTACGTTATTAATTATAGCTTACATTGTATAGTAGATTACATGGATACTTTTAACAGTAGTTGATACAGCAATAAACATTACCAACAGTTAATTAGCAGCTTCTTAATATGTCATTAATATTACTAATGGTCTTTATGTTAACTAAGGTATTTATAGAGTATTTAATACTTTGAAGACATTTTTTAAGTATTAGTTTGTATTGTGATGAACTAACACTTAATTAACAGTAAACTAATAATGGTACTAATAATCTTTATGGTCTTTATTTGAACTAAACATGAGGTATATACAATAATTACCATTTATTAACAGTTAGCTAATGCGTCTAATAATCTTCACTAACGGTCTGTGAACTGTTGTTTCTAAGCTGGTTTCCTTGGCTTCACACAGGCCCGAGAGCTGCAGACACTCCACAACCTCCGGAGGCTTTTCGTCCAAGACCTGGCCACTAGACTCAAAAAGGTAAAAAATCACGGCTGCGTTGTACATTATCACTGCAATCCTCATCCTGTGATCTGGTTCTGTGTGTGATTTAATCTCCAATTGTGTGAAATATCACCCGACAAGGCCGCTTACCTGCAATGAGACAAACAGATCCATATTTCGCTCATGCGCCGCCTGCACTCCATTTAATTTGCACTGTGATGAAATTTTTATGAATCCAGGGAACACAACAAGAAGTGTCTGCAATAAGTAGGCCATCTGATTCTTCAAAGGTAGCAGCTGTAAATTAGGGACCTGGGCCCTGATCCTGGCGTGCAGCTCGAGCCCTCAGGCTCAGGCTGGGTGAGATAAACAAAGGAATAGCAGGCTTTCCTGGAAGACACAGACTATGCCATGTGTTGCACCATCACAAATCTCCTACTTATCATCTCATTTAGACACACATGTAATGCTCAAGGGGTTTTGGTTACAGTCATGAGAAGTGAATGTTACAAATCAATTTTACAAAAGTAAATTTATAAATGAAGGCAGGGGTAAAACATGAGCGAAAACAGTTTATGAATAAAGCTGTGTGTTGTGCTTGAGCAGAATGCTCAGATGGACGACTCAGAAGGAAGTAATGCCCAGAAACAGAAGATCTGCTTCCTGGAGAACAACCTGGAGCAGCTCACCAAAGTTCACAAGCAGGTAAAACCCTGTAGAAACATACCACAGCGCTTCATGCCTACGCTGATTTAAAAACAAGTGACTTACACCTGATTTTGTGCTGAAAGGCTGCATGCTGTCTGTGTCCTCTCTCTGCGTTCCGTTATGTAGCTGCTACGGGACAACGCCGACCTTCGTGGTGAGATTCCTAAAATGGAGAAGCGCCTGCGGGCGACCGTTGAGCGGGTCAAAGCCTTGGAGTCAGCTCTGAAGGAGGCCAAAGAGAGCGCAGCTCGAGACCGAAGCCGCTACGAGCAGGAGATGGAGCGCATTAAGGACGCTGCCAGGCCCAAAAACATGGGCAGGAGACCCTCGGCACAGATAGGTAGGTGGACACAGACATGCATATATCTGACTCTGTTTCATGCACTGGAGCAAAAATAATGATAATGTGTTGAAGAATAATGCAGTAATATACCAATGTTCGGAAAGTTGCAAAGTCCAAAAAGAAAGAAACTTAGCACTCTACAAGGTCAAAACCAAAGAATATACAAGCATGAGTCTTATGTAAAAGGTTGTGTATTGTAGAAAAGGAGGTGAAAGAAAGAAGGTGCTATATAGATACTGGGACAGTATGATGGCGCTCAATCCACAGAGGAGTGCAACAGCCCGTATTCAGAAACTGTGACTTTGCAGAAGTCATCAGCACTTCCATAAGGTTGTGATGTCACAACTATACAGTCACTGGGCTTAACCACGCCCCCCAGCTGTAGTTGCAAAAACACAGACAGAGCTGAGGCAGAAACAAAGTGGCCAAACTTTGTTTTCACCCCCTTCTGCCTGTGAGAGTAACTGCCCGAGCCCTGTCTGCCAAACTGCTGTTTGCTCTGCATAGTTACCAGGACAGGGAAAGGCTTCACATTTAAACTATCCAGTGTACTGGGAAATACAGAGAGATTTACCTGGCAGTGATAGGCTTAATCAGCATTGTGTGAACTTGTTAGGCAAAAATTTAACAGACGTTCCTTTATATGTAAAAACCCCACACTGCAGGTTAACTGTTTATTGGCGAACAACAAGAAGATGCAAATGTTTGTGTGTGTGTGTGTCTGTGTGTGTGTGTATAAGGAGGTCTAATATGTAAGGAGAGCTTTCTGTTTAGATTCTTTATGATAAGCTGGGCTAACTATCTAACTGCCCCCGGGTGCTTTTAGATCTGATCTGGATGGTATCAACCTCCCCACTAACTCTCCAAAAGAAGTCAATAAGCTTATTTTCCCAAATACCCAAACTATTCCTTTGAATTTTAATGAAGAAATAACCGCTGTCTGTATAATATGAGGGATGTGCTTCTGTCAACCTGCTCTCTGTATATCACCCGTGTCATTTGTCTGCGTCCAACCCAGCCAAGCCCATCAGACCAGGCCAGCTGCCGGGAGCCTCTCCCAGCATCATCAGGTCCAACCTCATCCAGAACAACCTGCCTGCCAGCATCATAGAAGGAGGCAACAGCAGGCAAGCAAAGAATACACACTCTTCACAGCCTGTTCTGTCTTTGTATGTCCTCATCCAGGTCAGACATCTAAACAGATGATATGCTGACACGAGAGGACAGTCTGTTTCATTCCTTTTCTCTCCTCTGTTTCCGTCCACAGCTCCTGAGGATGGGGCACAGTCACTCCGCCAGAAGCCAAAGCCCCAAGTCCAGAGATGCTTTTAGTCCAAAGAACTGAACTTTTACCTGAGTCCAATGGGACCATTCTTACAATATCAATGTGTGTATATATTGTGAATAAGTATAGCCTGTACTGTGCATTCCTTCAAGCCTAAAAGAAACTTAAACACATTACTGTCTTGCTAGATAATAAACACATAATGTGACATGTTGCTTTGTTAAAACCATTAAAGCTGGGGTTGACAACACTCTCCCTGGCTAGCTGGAAGATGTCTTAAGCGGCTAGTTTGCTACATTCAACAAGGACTATTAGCTTTTCCAGTCTAATAAACATAATAAACAACTCTGTTATGTATATACATATTAACGTCACAAACAGACCTCAGACCAAAAAGGCTACCCAGTAGGTGTCTGCTTTGTGCTTACCAGGTTAGCCATTAAACAGATCTGTTGCTGCCGTTGCTGGTCACTCTGCTTCTGAGTCAGGGGCTGTGTACTGTGAGCGCGGGGCAGCTTGTCATGGCCATCTACCAACTTTGCTGGATGGGCTTTATGAGACGCCTGCAACAGCCACAGACACTGGATTTTTGTCTTTTTGATCTATGATTTCTGTCGGTATGTTAAATGATTTACTACAAAAAATATATATAAATAAATAAATAAATAAATAAATAGACAAAATTACTAGAAGAATTTACCAACCCCAGCTTTAACACCAGAATTACACCCTTGTCTTTGGCTCAGGGCGAAAAAGCCACTGGGAGTAGGTAGAGACAAATTGTATTTATTCCTGATTTATTTCTCCAAGCAAGTGCTCACTCATGTTTAATTTGTCCGCCAAGACATCCGTTGTGTTTCTTGCTAATGTATCAGACTTAGCTGGAAATGCTTGAATTTACAGCAGAAAAGTTAATGATCACTAACTCTGTAACACTCTAATGTCTGTTCTCTCTGTGGTAGGTGCCATACTAGCACTCTTTGTAAAGTAAGTAAAGATAAAGCTTCTAATGGAAGATTTACTTCAACTTCTGAATGCGAAACTTGTTTTTTGTCACTCGTTAGCTTTTTGCTCAAAAGCACCTTTTTCAAATGCTATTCCAGAGATATTCCAGAGATATTAAATTTAAATTGGAAACCTGACCGTAGTCTATTTATTTGCTTACAATGAGAGGATTTGAGTCACACAGCCAGTTTCAATGTTATTTGAAGTATCATCCCAAGTATATTTTGGATCCTAAACAAAAGTTTGAGTTTCTATTTCAATGATTGTTAACTTCTATAAATGGGTCAAAGGTTTATGAAAATAAATAGAAAGCTGGGAAAGCACACAAGTTAAACATTAATATTTTAAATAAAAATGTTTTAGTTCCCTATGATATTCTGATTAGAGTGCAAGAAAATAATGAGCTCTGTGTTTAATATTCATCTTTTCATATCAACATATGTTTATCAGTCGTTAGATTTCAGCAAACAATGCTGAAAGTCACAGAAATCCACATGCCTGTCACTTCCCTGGCTGCACCAACAGGGTGTGCTTTCACACAGATATGCAAACAAACAATGAGCAATGGTGTGATTAAATAACTGTGTAGACCATGTTCATACATTATTCTGTCTAAATTAAGGAGAAATTAGCCTGGTTGCCTCAGGTTAATTCTACTCTTCCATAGTCAGAGTGTTCTCCATTGAGGACTTGCTGTGTTCCTGGTTCATCCAGGCAGTAAATCATTCATGATCCTCCTCACATGGCGAGACTCCCTGCTGTGACTGCCAGAGAGGAGAGAGGGGGCATTTTCATCTTCACATGTTTATATGGCTAGCCTAAATTCAGATTAGGGCTTTAAGTGAAATTCTATTTTGAAATAGTTATTCTAAGGCTATAACTGCAATGACTTTCAGGGCCAGGAATACAAGTGAATGAGCAACAGTTTTAGCTGAGGAGCCCCCCCCTGGTGTCCGCATACCCCTGTTTGAGAGGCACCGGACAGTGAGGCTTTTAAAGGCTGGCCGCGGGGCTCTGGACGCCGTCTATCAGCGGTGACAGACTGGTGGGGTGGGGAGCGACAGACCAGCGTCTGCTGGGTTAAAGACCACCAGCAAGTCAAGCTGAACGGAAGCACACTGACTAAACACGGATCTCTGTCGAATTTGCCTTCAAAATAAAATAACCTTTGGGCGCATGGGAAATTGGATTCAGCAGTGGTTACATTGACGTTAAACAATGTATAGCCCCATTTACAATACAGCACGACAGCAGGCTTGCATTCAGTAGTCTTTTTAGGAAAGATCTCCGTACTGAAGTTTAAAAAATCATCCTAGTAATCTCCAGACACCTTTAAATGGCACCCATGTTTAGGAAATATACAGTATGTGTGTAGGTATGTTTGCCTATGCATTTGGAGCTATAGAAATTCTTGTAGTACATTTTTACTTGGTTGTGAACTTGTGATTGGATGTGCATTTTAAGACACTTCTTTCGACCTTTTCATAATTTCTTTGGATTCAAGAATTTTAATCATTGGTATTAACAGACTCCACCACACATATTAATAAAGGTAACATCTTTCCCTAAATCAAATCAAATCAAATCAAACACGAGTGAAGTGTGAAGAAGTGTCATCCATGAAAGAGAAATTAAGAGACCCTAGAAACAAAACATAAGCCACGTTCTTTGACTAAAGCTTTACTTTGAAGGTTGTGACCGGATATGGCGCGTTGAAGCGCACACCGTTTGACAGAGTGTGGAGAGGCGGGGGATTGCGAACAGACCGACTGAGTGGAGGTCTGCTGCGGACTCAGTCGGAGCCGCCGTCACCAAAATAGGTGGGAAAAGTTCCTGCTAACTATCTCCACGGTCGACGCACGAAACGGAGACACCGCTGGAGTTATTCGAGGTTAGTATGTGTCCGTTTTGCGTGGCGCTGCCCGCCGCCTGGTCAGCGAGAGGCTATTGGCTTCTGTCGGAGTTACTTTGTTGCTATGCACGCTGTTGCAGAAATCGGAGGGTTTGTGTCAGTGAACCTGCAGTGCTTTTGTCCACACACGAAGCTTCTGGAAATGGTCACTCAAATGTCTCCCATCGGTAACGAACCGAAATGCGGTCATTTCAGGACGTTATAGATATTTTAAGAGGCGGGTAATCAAAAAAATTCCACGTGATAGCATCAGCCGGTATGACACACACCTATAGGTTCATCTTGTTTTGTCGCGGTGTGTTCGGGCTGGTTGTCCCCGTTCAGGGGGGGCTTTCTCCGGCAGGCACGTCCCTGCCCTTCTCTCGCTCCTGGGAATCCTTGGTGATGTCGAGTCCGGGTCCTTTGTTATTAATGCACATGGATTAAACTCCTTTGTGTTGTATTTCTGCAGTCTGTGTGGGGCTACAAGGGGCCCTGCCCCCCACCTATGGCCCCCCTCACCACCGCCTCCCGCCCCGGGCATGCTCTGGTCGGTCAGCCCCAACAATTTATCCGCCCACGGTGTTTGCTTGCAGGGCTTTCACACTGTCTAATGATCAAAGAACACTGTTTTCATAGCGTGCACAAACCGATATTGCAGGGAAGAAGCCGCATAGATGGACTGAAACGCAGCAGCACATGTTGGAGTGGCTGATGCTCGGCCACATCTGTTTTGAATGAAGCACAGGGACAAAGGCAGTCCGAGTCTCCGGGTGTTTTGCTGCTACAGAGGCTGGTCTGCAGATGTATGCAGACAAAAGCACAGGTCGTGATCTCTGAGCCAGTGCAGTAGCTTAATTATCTGCCACTCATTAACCTTAACTGGCAGCTAGTTTTGAGTGCTATGTTAGAATTCTTTAACATGATGCAGTTTATACAGGTGTTTTTTTTCCCCACTAGATCACACTGATTTTTGGCATTACAGCACAGACAGTACAGACATAGATTGATTGAGTCATGTTTACTTTGCAGTAACGTTCAAGGCTTCTGACTTCTTACACTGGTAACACTGTTGCGCACTACTTTTTCATTTGGGTTTATATACGTATCTATAGAAATGATTTTAAACAGCAAAAAAGGAACAGATTATGTTGTTTTTCCCCATTCAAATCACAGCACACGCAACAAGGAATTGCAGTAACCTCAGTCGGTTATTATTAAAGTTACAATGTGCTATTTAAAGTGCTGGAGAAACTCAAATGAATAGTCCTAAAATACCATTAGGCTATAATAATCATAATAATAATAATTAAAAAAAAGCATTCATTGACATAAAAGTTTAAACGTTGTGGTAAAGCTATACATTATAGGCCAGATTCAGACCAAATACATTTCAGATGCACCAGTGCAACCGATGGAAATGTTAAGGAACACCTGGCCAACTTCTGTGCGCATGTGTGAGCAAAGAAGTTGTACCCCGGAGCCCTGAAGAACGGCAACAAAATCAACATACCGTCATTTGATGAAGGATTAGTTAATAAATGGAAAGGTTTTTTGTCCTTGTGTACCCTGAAAGGCGCTGTATAAATCACATGTATTAAAGTAATGAAAAATGTATTGGCCATCTAATAGTTCTATCGGGGGCCGAATAATGTCCGGCTGCTTTATGATACCGTGAACAAGTGAGGACATACAGTCAAACCTGATCAAAACAAACTCATAAGACATGTTGTTAATGACAGCTTAGACCTCACCTGGATAATTCCCCAAATGAAAAAATGACAGTGACAGATGGACGGTAGTGTTGAAGTGACTGTCTGTGTTGAGTTGTGTCAGCCAGTTTTTAAACATGAGTGGCATCCTTTGGGTTTTCACAGAGGAAGAAGTTGGCTAACACGCTCCTGTGAGACCTCACTGCTCCGAAACCACGCGGTGACTGTGATTTATCTGTAGTGAAATTCACTCTCCCGGGCCCTCTGCCAGAGCTCTGAGACACCGCAGCGGTTGAGAGCGAGGGGAGGGGGAGAGGAGTTGTAAATTTCTGCTGTATTGTGTCTGAGTCAGTGTAACAGTAAGTTTTTGTCGTGGTGACTCAGTTGTGGGCTTCTGCATAGGTGAGTGATATCATGCGCGATCTCCTGCCAGCTTCTGTCTGGTTTTTAAGGTTTCTCTTTTGATTTGCCTGCAGCAAGACAGAGTTAGAGTTAGATTCTTAAGATTTTGTCATTTTGTCAGCTATTTGATGCTGCCTGAAACGAGGTTCTGGTTCTACTTTGTATGTTTGGGTGCCTTAATCTTTGGAGTGTCTCCAACTTTAGATGCAAACGGCATCAAGAGAACAGATACTGGTAATCCAACAGACAGAGCTATCTTTGGATAAACTAACAGCGTGACATTCTTGTACTCTGGCACCATCATGTCACTCTCAGGTTTTTATCTGTTATCATGCAATGCAGTATACATGGCTAAACAGTCCCTTCAAGATCTTTCCAGCTTTTCAGGGGGATTGTTGTAGCGTAAAGGACCTGGATGCAACAGCCTCTGTCAATGTGAGGTGTATTGTCTGCAGTGTTTTCCACAATGGATAGGCTGATTGTTGGCCTGACCGATTATTAAGGCTGATGTTGTTTTTAGTGGTGTTCTCTGTGTCCCACTGTCAGTTATATACATTGATTTAAAATGTGTTACTATGGTTCTGATAGATTATCCACTCTCTTTGTGTCTGTGACTGCCCCAACGGTCTCATTCAATGTCCTGTCTACTACACTATCTAATTGGTTACCCATCACAAGTCATAGCATTAAATAATCGGAATCTTCAAAGTAGTAACTAAAGTTATCCGATAAATGTAGCAAAATGGAAGTATAAAGTAGCTGAAAATGGAAATAATCACGTAAAGTACCTTAACCTAGTGCTTAAGTACAGTAGTGCGTTGACGGTACTTTGTAATTGTCAGTTTTGACCGTGATTAGTTTTGTCATGTCGATGTCGATGCTGAGACAATATATTGTGCCGCCCTGGCTGTGCTGATTTGATACAATTGCCAGGTTGTTTAGAACAGATTGAATTTTCCTTACTGTTTGCAAGCCCAGTATCCTAACTTCCTGGGGGACAAGGGCCAAATCTCCCAGCAGAAAGTGTGCAGCATCACTGTGAACTCACTATAAAGAAGTTAGGACGTTAGCTGTTGTTGAGCATCGTTGATACTGTGTTATCATGTGCGTGACTTGAAGCCCTGTCAGACTCCTGACTCCCTGGCACCTCTTGGGATGGTGTGAGCTGTAGATTGTGTCAGTGTGGGGTCACATGAGGATTTCTGACTGTTTCTCAACACTCATTGCAATGCACACACCAATTAAAACAGACAGTGACTGTTCCTTGAGAGACAGTCATTCATGAAGGCGTGCGTTGACATCATGGCTGCAGCTTGTACTGGGACAGGCCGGGACCGGGCTCCTGTCAGGCACACACATTAAGAGCCACAGCCTGATGATGATGTAATAGTGTGTGTGTGTGTGTGTGTGTGTGTGTGTGTGCGTGCATGTGCGTGTGTGTGTGTGTTTTACAGTTGAAACAGATGAAAGAGAAACAATTTATGCCAGTTCTGAATAAGTTGCTCATCTCTCACAGGCTTGCACTTTGGCCCAGACGGCTCTCAGCATAAAACTATTCTGGGTGCGTAGCTGTCAGTCTGAGCTTTAGAATGTGTGTTCATATTCCTTTACATAAGCACGGCCCTCTTTATAGATTCAGCAGCGTGTTCTCACGGCTCACTAAAAGCACCTGCTTTTACCGCCTGCACTTCCAGGACGTCTGTCCACAGTGGATACTATTTCAGGGAGGAAGAATTTGATATGAGGCGAGCTGTGGCTTGGTGGCAGCTCCTCTGCTGAGGGAGAGCCCAGGTATTTATTTAAGTTTACAGACGAAGGGAGACTCTCTGACAGACGGATCAATGACAGGCCTCGTCCCAAAACAAACCCTGCAGGAGTGGTGAGGGCCCAGCTGTCCTCTTACTCGCATGCTGTGTATGATAAATCGAGAAGCTCGCCCTCAGCTCTTTAAAGGTTTGGGACTCTGCCCTGTTACTGCATTAATGCGTGATGATGCCAAACTGCAGAATCTTTAAAAAGACACACACTTTATTTTTGGATGCAGTCTCTGAGGGAATGTGAGCTCCAGGGAGTCATTATAGCCACTGAATCGCATGCGGGATCGGCACGTGGGGTCATGTTGTCACCACCTTCAGCGCCCGCAGAGGATGATCAGGTTACCAGGCTGTCTATCCTTAGCAGTGATATCACTTACCAGAGCAATCAGTGTTGACTATCTATTGTGGTTTTTGATGATTAGAGGGAAGAGCTTTCATGTGGTGTTCCTTACTTGGCTGACCAATACAGTATGTCTGTCTGGAAGTAGCTCATACTGTGAGTGTGTTAAAGTGGTAGTACTTTGTGGTTGGTGGTAATCAGGTGAGTAATAGTGTTGGGTTTGACAGGTTTGGTGGTTTGTACAAGAAATGCGAGTATGTGTACGTGGTTTGGTAAGTGTATGTTGCTTTCGGGCTTGTGACATTTAACTGAAGAAAAAAAAAACCCTTCCTGTGTTTCTTATCTCCTGCAGCGCAGCAGTTTCTCCGGTCAGAGATGAGGAGCCCTTTAGGCCTGGGTCGCTGAGCAGCTGAGGTCAGAGTTCAAGTGCGTGTTTCGGCAGTCATGGCTGACAGGGAGGGGCTGCCTATCGCCCCAGGCCAGGTCTACATTGAGGTGGAGTACGACTACGAGTACAAGGCCAAAGACAAGATGGTGACGATCCGCCAGGGAGAGTGGTACATGCTGGTGAGGAAGACCAATGAGGACTGGTGGCAGGTGAAGAAGGAGGAGGGCACAAAGGCCTTTTACGTGCCAGCGCAGTATGTAAGGGAGGTGCGTCGGGCGCTCATGCCTCCGCAGAAGCCCGCAGTAAGGGCTAAACCCACTGTTCTGGATATCTGCCGCGCATCCAATGAAAACCTCAACAGATCCCAGCCAGAGATGTCAAGCTTTGGGCGACCATCGCCTTCCTCCACCCCATCGCCATCCTCTGTCACACCGCCAGCTCTGCCCAAAGATGCTAATCAGAATTTGGGAAGTCCCCATCACTGCAAGGTGGTAGCCGAACTGGTACTTCTTCACAACAACAACAACCATCACCACACCAACAATTCCACGTTGCCAAGGACACGGGCAGATTCACCTCCACTCAAAGTGGGGAACAGCCTCAGTAAAAGTCCAGATAGTGACAAGGCTTCCCCACCCAGTGACATGCCAGCAGAGGGGCTGAACAAGCTCCTCAATGACTCTGAGTCTGGGGATGAGCTGAGCAGCAGCTCAACAGAACACATGCAGGTAAGCTGCTTCTTTAATCTTTGTAAAAACAATTTACAAGGAGTTTTGCTTTTGTTCTTTCTTGGGTTGTTTTAAGTGAATAATCAATGCAAATTCAATTCCAGAGTTTGTTAGGGCACTGCACACAATACAGAGAGGCTCCTTCTTCTGTCTTTGCTGCCTTCTAAACAGGAAATTGAGGAGTGACTCTTAAGAGCACCACTGGTTTTGTCCTTCACTATCACCTCGGTTGTCACTTTTGATCCCTTTCTTCCATTCTCCCTGGTTTATTTGCCACCCTGTGCTGATTTTGTTCTCTGGGGATGGCTGCAAATAACCACCCTTGCTCCCGTCAGATTCTGCGATATTGCCTGTACACAGATTGCATGTTCTTCCCCGGCTGTCTCTCGCAGAGCTGAATTCATTCATCAGACCTAAAACACTTGACCTCAAAAAAATGTTGTGCCTCATTTGCCAGATTTGACGAAAACGGCAGTTGCTGGTGCTTATTAGATTCCTCTACTGTTGGCCTTGAAGTGTAATTTGTGTGGATTGTGCAGATGGGCATTTTCTGGGGAGGGGGCTGTTGCAGTCGAGTCATTAAATACTAAATGGTGTGTTCACAGCTCCACTGTTAATGAAGGGTTCTGTAATTGAGAGTCTTCAGGTCCATTTAATACAAAGAAAAGCCAAACACAAATGCTTGGTGGTGTAGTTTGGTAGCACTGCTGACACTTATGATTTTAAACTTGTTTCTACAACGGAGATATGTATTAATGTGTTATTACACCCAAAGCGAATGCCTGTGAGGCAGCTAATCTCAGCAAGGGATTTGGTATCGGTGTAAAGTAAGCCCTGTGAATGGATCCAAACTTCCTGGTGCCCCAGACAAATAAATTAAATAACTTCCCCCTCCCCCTATCCCTGCAGTCCCAAGATTGATAACTCAGGCCTCCTCCTCCCTCCACACCATGATATTATTCATCCTTTTGAGCCAGGAGAATAGGTGGAAGACGGCAGGAACTGGGGCTTATCCTCCCCCGTCTGCAGCTGAGGTAGATCAAAGCAGAAAAAGAAGGAGCCATTTTGGGGTGGCTGTATCTAGGCAGGGTCAGCTTGTTTGAAGGCTCCAAGTGCTGCTTGTGTTCTTTGTTCCACAGGCTGCGGCAGCATCCTCGACCATGAGTGAACAAAGAGCGACAGGCTTGAATAGAAACTAGGTCATATCTGCGGAGGATCAGTCTGTTGCCCCCAGTCGCCCCGCCGTGGGGACCACTGTGTGAGCGAAAGCGTGTGTGGGTGTGACTGCCATGTGTGATGGGCCATGTCAAGGAAAGGCAAGTGAGAATGGAAGCATGGCAAACACTTTACAGCTTCAGAGCCCCACGCGGAGGACAGCTTAAATGGTTTGTGGGTCAGAATTGACATACCTCAAAAGCGCCTATCAGGGCGAGAAAAGGGTTGTTTCTCGTGTTGCTGCCTGCCTGCACCAACCTTTTTGAATTAATTTCACGCTTGTCAAATCACACGGGCAAAAATAAACACACATTTCACTCTCAGGCATTTACATTTGCATGGGCAGCTCTTTGGAGTGTTTTTTTTTTTGTCAGCCTACAGTTGTGCTGAAGGGGAGGATAGGAAACAGACAGCAGATGGGATTCATCGCTGTCTGTGGTCGCCGGGGCAGGTGGAGCCCACTCCCTCACTCTTTGTGCCTTTTGTGGTGTTAGTATTAGTTTGTCCTGTTCGGCCTGTTGCCAGGCTAGTGAATGACCCTTGCATTTCTTTTAACTCTCCTACTTCCACTGCTTCCTGACATTCCTTCCTGCAATATTTGAGTGAGGAATGTCTTTCGAATCATGCTATGAGACAGTATATGATTTAGATTTTTTAAATTGTTGTTTAGTGACATAAATGTAGTAAAATTATGTAATTGTCTGAACTCACCAGACTGATCTACTTGTTCTGGTACTATCCATACCCATTTGGTGACTATTTTCGTAATTATGATGATTTCTTATTTAAAAAAATCGTACCAATAGCCATCCCTACTAATATTGTCACAGTATATGTATGTGTGTGTGTGTGTGTGTGTATATGTGTGTATATATATGTATGTGTATGTATGTATGTGCATATATGTATGTGTATATATATATATATATCATCCTGGTTGAAGTAACATAACAGTTGTCACCCGACAATATAAAGAGGTAGCTCTGCAGGGAGCATCAGTTTCATCAGTGTACCTCACCTTATATATCATACAATTGCATTATGCAACTTTTTTTTAAGAGGAGTGTAGGACTCCTTGAGACAAGTAAACCAAACGTGATATGTAAAAATTGGCCTGTAGATAAAATGAAGATGCTGTCCTGTTGCTCTTTTACTTCCTCTCCATTTTTCTGTTATTCAACCACCCAAAAAGTTCACCTTCAGTCTCCCCTCCAGAAACAATTTGTAGATCCTTCACCCTAAGACGTCCGCCCTGTGAAAGAGAGAGAGAGCTGCTGGATGAATGGATCTGTAAGATGGATTTGTCGCTGACATGCCTCCCCTTGAGTGCCAGCTGGCCACCCCTAATTGATTAGATTTGATCTCGGGGTGACGATTAACGCCTCGATGTCCCTCCATGCTTTCCATATGTAATTTGCTTATCTCTGATGCTGTGGCAGCAGCAGACCTCGGTAGTTCACTCCCAGCCTCCTCACCACCACGAGGGGCTGGTGGGGTTTGTTGTGACACAGCCAGCCTTCTGAATCCTATTTAGTCACAGAGTGCTCCCCTCTTCTCTAATAGCACAGCTCCTATGCTCTTAAGGGATTGGCAAAGTAAACCTCTTTTCTGCACTTCTCAGGAACCTGGCAGTGGGATGGATTGTTTGTTTTCTTTAAAGAATGTGGCAGATCGTAGGATTGAAACGCCTGTTTATCACATAAACATATTGGGTTTCTTCACGGCATTTCAGTTTTGAAGACACTGCCGTCGCCTATTTTGAAATTCTGCAGAACAACATGACCACACAGAGTCTTGTAAGTTATTTTGATTTGGATTATTTTGGACTAATTTGATGGGAAACTGCTTTTATTTCCAAAGCACAATGGGCGAATAGAGACTGCTCAGTAGGATTGTGTGAGAGGCCAGATTGTTCTTTTCCTTCTCTGAGATGTGTCACTGAGGGGAAGATGTGGTGGCCCTGGATGTGTTTGTGTCTGTGGTTGTGCGCTGTGGAGCCAGCGGGCTGCCCTGCGCTCACTCACTGTCTGATTAAAAAGACCTTGAGAGGCCTCCACGCCTCCGCTTTTTATGCTGTTCCACACAATCACACTCAGAGCAAGATACCAACCCTTGATAGGCTCGCTATGTCGTTCATAGTTCCAACACATTTAGCTGTTAAGAACTCCTTGTAGTCTGTACCATGCAGCGCTTCATGTTAATAATAAAATCAGTGATTCCCTGAGGTTAGAAGCCGGATCAGTCACTCGTTTTGTATGACAGGTCTTGTTTCACAGAAATCTTCTCGAGAATCCACGTTTAAGGATGCCTGTAGTCAGTGACATAACAGGCTGGTAATTGTATCCGGTACAGATTCTCAGAGGGTTTAAGAACTAAAGGAAACAGCTGAGTCTAGGCCAGAGTCTGTCTGCCTTCAGCCTGCTGTGTGGTCTTCCTTGCTAGCTGGCGATGCCTGAAGGAGTAGGAGGAGAGAGGGCGGGGTTTGTGAGTGTAGTGAGACGGGCACAAAGTGCACCCTGAAAGGGTCCTCATAGGATGGCAGGGACCTGGGGACAGGAGGCCAGACAGTTATGGTGTTTTTTTAAAGAGATTAGTTGAAGCCCATAAGGGGTAAACCTCTGAATGGATGCTGCATTGAGTTGAATGACTTGAAAGAGCAACATTACAAGGCCCACCATTAAAGATGGTGGAGAGTATTAAAACTGGATGTCCTGATTGTCTTGAGCATCCATTGGGATGTTCTCAAATGTAGGTGGATTGTTCATCGTGCGCTTGTATGTCTTTCAACATGCGTGTGTGTTCTTTGCTTGGTTCTACTAACTTCTATGCTTGCTGCCTTGTGCAACACAGCAAAGGGCTGACAGTGCGTTTACATGACACTAAAGAAAACCGAATTACTGGGTTAGTTGGACTGTGATCAGATTTTTAAGATGCATGTATACACCTTAGTACGACTGAAATCGGACCGGATCGTATTTCTCTTGTAGAATTGAAACACCTAGATTATTTGATTGATAGTCGCATTACTCCTGCATGTATACATTCTATCAGATCGGATCGGATTTTGTGTTCTGTGCAGACTTGAGATTTGTTTCCTGGGGCCGTGAGCCGAAAGTAGACGGACGGCGGCGATGGACGGCGGCGACGGACGTCTTTCTGGAATGCCGAGGCAGAGTTTGTTGTTGCTGGTGACGTAAAGAGGTCAGCCGGAGGTGGCTCTATTACCACTAGTTGAAATGGGTACAGCGCCAGCTATCGTACCGGGGTATGACATGCTTCAGCCAATAATTAGATTTTGTCACCGTAATGTATACTCGGACAATTGCATTAGTACGATTGAGTAGCATAGTCGAACTATGGCTGTAATCTGACTAAGCTGTGCATGTAAACGCACTGAATGTGTATCAGGGGCTAAGCTGTGCTTTGAAATAGACTGCTATGTGTGGGTGGACAGGACACCTAAAGTGCACTTTAAAAGTGTTTTTACTCCCAGAAAGGTTTGATCAGTTTACTGCTGCTGTTTTGGTGCACTGAATTGGATCATTATTGTCCAGCGACGTGAGTTTTCTCCCACGTGAAGCAGGATGTGTGTCTCATACAAAAGACAGTGTGGTGGCTGATTAGAGGTTCTGTCTGTCACACTTCAGGGTCCCGGGAAACTCTTCAGTTTACTGTACAGAAAAGATCTATACCTCCCAACGCCACATAACCTGCTAATTACAGATTGCTAAGTGGATTCTTTGCCTGCGGTGTCTCAAATTTGCTGCACAGTACTCTTCACAGCCAATTTGCAAATAAACTGAAATCTTTTGAAGTAAGTACAATAAAGGGCATGCTCTCAATGCATAATGATCTCCTATATACCACCAAATGTAAGTGCGAGCAGTGCTGTAAAGTTTAACCATCTCCTGCTAGTTGTGCCCTGTAATCTGGAGTTCTGCCGAGAGTCTTGCTCCTGGACGGGCTGAAAAGGAGGCCCCTGCTTGTTTTCCAGTGCATACTTGACATTCCTGTCTCAGAGCCTACACGCACACACTCACATACAGTGAGGCAACAGGCAAGCTAAGTCACTGAAGGTCTTCTTTTGCCTCAAAAGTGATGCACTGGACCTTTTTTCGTAATCTAACACTAAACCTGAGTAAATAGTGCATCCGCTGTGTTTATGTGAAAGTCTTCAGGTCTTTACGTGTCTGTCTGCTTATCCACCTGCCTGCATTTGTGTATTTCTCTTCTCTTTCCTCTGTCTGGACATTCTAGTTTCTCTTCTACTTTTCTCACTCACTCTGTCTCTTTTGCTTCCACTTCTACTTCTACTAGCCTCGCATTCCCCTCTGTTCACCTGTCTCTGCCATCGTTCTTAACACTGAGCATTGTTGTCACATGTGGTCTCAGTGAAGGGCAGGACAGCGAGGAAACTCAGAGCTTTTGTACTGCTCTCCAACCTGTGACCACCTTTTTTATCCCCCACATCCACCCTGACACAGGCCTCTGTGATATAACAAGAGGATTAAATACTCAAGCCCCCCCGGGGCTGAGCCTTCAAGACGACCACAACAGCTGACGTTGACACAGTTGTGTTGTGTACAGCTCAGGATTGAACCTTTTTTAAGTCTTTCCATGAAGTGTGGGCTAAAGGTGAGAAGGGTGCAGTGGCTTACTTATATTCCATTATTGTCTAAGGCATAGATTTCTCAGACCAGCAATTTTGGATGGAAGCAGTCAGTGATGCCAACAAAACGTAATAAAATATTCAGTGCTTACCTCTGTTTTTTATTCTTGGCACACAGTGGGAACCCATTTTTGAAAAAGATCTTTATTTTATACTGTCATGCCAATGCTGTTGAGGCTGGGGTAGCAGCTACTTGCATGCTGCATCAGACATGACACATTGCACATTGTCAGTGCTGTTTCAGTTCTTTATACTAACTCCCACTTCAAACTATGGTAATAATGTGATTCATCAGAAATGAAAGTAATGAAAGACAAACCTACCAAGTGCTTTTTTCATGCATTACGCACCTCTTGATCAGTGGAATGATGTGACAACGTGTCCCCTCTTGAGCTCATGTTCATGTTCACAAGATAAAAACAACAGGGTCCCATTAATAGATAAACAGCTCTATGTATGCTCTATGCTGTTGGAGGTCAAAATCTCCACATGGAATCTTTAGATGAATGTAAGCGCTTTCACATATTGACAAGCAATATTTGCTCCTATAACCAATTATAAACGGTACTGACCACTGAGGGAATGGTACCATCAATGTTTTGGGTGACAAGATAGATATAATGAGATGCTCAGCTCCTTGTGATGGAGGTTTGTTTGACAAAAGGGGAATACAGTAATGAGCTGGTTTTCATGCCGGGTTTGGCTCCTGTGCATGTGGGTGAGTCAGCACATAGGACCGCTAACAGTTGGTGATCACTTTGGGAGGCTGCTGGTTAGCACTAGTTAGCAGTTACTTTAGCAACAACAGCTATCTATCCTGGTTTAGGCAGGGCAGCCAAATGACAGCAAAAATACTTTCTCCATAAATGTGATCCAATTCCACCAAAAGAGCTAAAGTTATAAAGCTCTGCTTCTATGCAATAGTCCATGAAGCCAGTTTATACATTAATTGGCAAACATTATTACATTTATTTTAATTTTTACTGGATGCAAATTAGTATATGCTCCCGAGTACAGAATGAGTCATCAACATTAACAAACTCCAAAATACCCCCAAAACAACTTCTTTGCCATTCTTGGACCTGATACTGGTGTATAGGTGAGATATAAAACAAGCCATTTGTGATGTAACATTAAACATCAATTTGACTTCATATGAACTTCGCATTATTTATTTGTGGCTCTACCAACGTGGGGTAATAAATGTAAACTTAAAGAATTTGTTTGTTGGGGGAATGGTGTACGATAGACTTAATAGCAGGAGTACTCTTATCACTGACAAACACACAGTGACAGAGTGGAGATTCAAGGCTTCCTCTCTCTCTCTGTCTACGCAGTAGTGGTTGTAGTTCTTTCCTCTCCAGTATCTATAAAGCTGCTCTGCCTGCCAGCCTGTGATGCAGCGTGGCATTTGTTCGTGGAGCGGATGATGAGGATACATCACCTATTCAATTTGCTCAGTCCTGCTCTTCCCCTCTTCTTCTCCTCACGCCACTGCTCGCCGCGGTTCATTCAGTCCCCCTCCTGTCGCTCATTGTCCCTCTCTCTGGGCCTGGCTCACCACAATATCTTGGTGGACTGGGACAGCATGTACCCAGAGAAGGTAAGCTAGCTGGCTAGCTTTTGAAAGCACGGTGATTTATTTACTCTGTTTGCTCTCCTTCCCTCTCTTTCTCCCAGCCAGAAACCTCCCCAGTTCTGTTTGGTTCTTTGGGACATTTTCTTTCTAAGCCCCTTCTACGTGTTACATTTCGACTTGCAAGATTCAGATTGACGGCACCAAATGTTTTGTGTGCCGTTATGGGTTTGATACGGTGTTGGGCACGTGTGGGTGTTTTTGTGTGGGATTTATTTAGCAAGTAACTTGACCGCATTCCGCTGTGTTATCCACAGAGGTCTGTGTTTGCATACAAGTGATGATGTTCTGGGCACTGGGCTCTCAGAGTTACATAACTGACGCTGGCCGTGTCCAGAGCCTTTTAAACAGCTGCTAGTCATTTTTCCCCCCAGCGGCCTCTTGCTTTGGATGAGTGGACAGGTCGAGCTATGCTTACATTCAGCCCTCTGAGGACAGCGATCACGGTCTGGGGAACTGTTTTCCTAAGTATCTCTTCCAAAGCTGTCTGTGTTATATGCATCTGGCTTCTGGCATGATGATGGTGGCGCCATTTAGATATTGCTTTCTAGGTATAAAAGTGTTTTTGGCCTCGGCTGTGTTTTGTGGCGCTTTCTGCGTGGTGTGCCCTGTTTTCCGATTTCTCCTTTTACCTCTGATTCCACCTTGAGGGATCAGAGTGAGCAAAGCGCTGAAGCAGAGCGCCGTCCTTCCCCTCAGTGCTCGGTTTTTGTGTTCATTTCCCTTACCTTGTTTCTCGCCCACACTGGGCATGGAGACTGATGGAAATTCATGATACTAAAGATGAAATGTCTGTCCAAGAACTGAATACGAGTAATGTGATTTGGGATGTTACGTATCACATAAAAGGGAATCCTGTGCAGCTGGTTATCAATGAATAGTCACGTAATAAATTGAACAATTACTGAGTTCAGCATTAGGGAAAACTCTCATCTGTTCTGTAACAGAAGTGTATCTTTTCTATTCTTCCGCCTTCCTCTTTAACACTCGCCTCCATTCATAAGCTTTGGCTGCTCTTTGACTTGTCGCCTTCTGTCTTTTTGGGTAACAGCTTGTATCTCTCAGTGATTTTTGTGCAACAATACAGTACATAACTGCAGACCAAAGACAATGTTTGTGCACAACCCAGTATTTCCGTGCTCTCCCTGCTTCCCTCAGGAGGCGTACAGCTGCTGCTGGCATGTGCGAGTACCGGTGGAAGCATCGGAGCGTGGACGTCTTTGGGTATCAAGGGGCATGTATGGTCTCTGTCATATGCCACTTGTATTGCTAATTACCTGGTGTGGCTGCCAAAGAGACAAAGGATGAGCTGTGAATCGATTAGCGCTGAAATGGTTCAGCTCGTATCTGTCTTGCCAGAGGTCATTTACTGTGAAAAGGAGATTAGAATTGGTCTGCCATCATGTAGCAGCTCTGGTTGTCTGCTTGGAGTGTACAGGCGTATGGAAAAGTGTAAATGAGTTACTCTGCGTTTAGTTCTCGTTCTGCACGTCATTTGTACACTCATAGCTGGGGTTGGCTGTTACTAAAGTCCTGTCAGCCTTGTGATTTTGACCACTGGATTTACTTTCTAGAAACTCTGTGTTTTTGTCCTCAGAACTTTCCACTAGCAGCTGTCACTGAACAGAGATACTACAGTGACAAACAAAGGGGACACAGAAAGGATGCACACTACACCACTGTGGATCAGTCTGGATCCTTCTGCCAGCTTTGTGACTCTGCACCCAAACAGTCATTTCAAACAGCAAATCCAATTTTAACACAGCATTAATACACATCCTATAATTGCACTCAGATGGGCTTTGGGCACAGCAGGGAGCTTCCCAACAGAGTTCCGCCTTTTGGGGGAATACAGTACATGTCTCTGTGCATTTCCTCAAAGCTGGTCAGAAATGGCTCCCAGGTAAAGCAGAGCCACTAGGAGGCTGAACAGTGTTCACAGAGGAGACTTACAAGGCCAGCAGCCTTTCAGTGCCCTTGAATTTGATTGGCAGAGAGGCACTCCCACTGTCCATTAGTGAAATGGATATGCCAGTGGTAACGGATGTCTCAGTGTTCCCTTCATGCTCTGTCGACTCCACAACAGCATTGGCTGGTTTCAACCCCTCTTATATAGTCGATTGACTGCTTGTTGATTATGCATAAAACGTCATAGAGGGTTTGAAAAGTTTGAGTCATAAACAGAAGCGCTAGTATCTACTTCAGTCAACCTTCCATATTCCTGTACCTCAGTTTCTTATTTCTTTCTCCCTTTCAAAGTGTGGTAACTGTTTTTTCTCTGATTTGTCGTGGACCTTTGTCAGTTCAGCACTATCCAAGCTTTAGAAGAAGTGAGTGCGAGCGCCAATGCTGGCTTCCAACCTTGTGCATCTCTTTCTGTTGACATGATGCTTGAGTTCTCTTCAATTCTTTTGAAGTGAATTCAGAAATTGGACCATATTGTAAAAAATAAATCATACAGACTTCAGTAGTGACTCTATGTGTTGATAATAGTTGACGCTTGAGTCACCAAACCCACAATTCCATTTGACTTTAAATTTTAAGGTCACGATTCGATTCAGCTTTCAATTTAAAAATGTTGTCAGCACTGAAGGCTATGCTATTGTTAGATTTAGACTTTTATGCCCTGGCAACTGTCATTCACATTTTTAAGAAGTGGCCTTGAACACAAAAGGGCCTGTTGGTCCACACATCCTTTGTTGCTGTGAATGATTTTGAGCTGTACTGTTTATTTAACACATTAACAATTTGTTGATCAATGAAAATAACGTATAGTCTGGACCTTGATAAACCCTCTAATAAAGGATCTCTGAAACTTCTGAGATGTTGAAAGAATTAAATTCCTTACCACTTGTTTGTCTTCTTGCGCACAGGATAAGAGTCTAACAGTAGGCTAGCCTAGCGGTGTCCTCCTTTGGATGTGGCCGGGTGCACAGGGGTCATCGATACTACATTTGATTTCAATTGACAACTCAAAATTGAAGGCTCATTTTCATTGTTGTTTGTTTTGAAATAGAATTTGTGACACCCCTAGTTGACGCAGATTAAATTGTGTCAATGTCATGTGGTGTATTAATGAGGATATGCTCTAAATTGCGTCTTTTCAGCACGTGGCTGGTCTCTGATTAATCTGGG
The DNA here is from genome assembly GCA_903131615.1 of Diplodus sargus. Classification (NCBI taxonomy): domain Eukaryota; kingdom Metazoa; phylum Chordata; class Actinopteri; order Spariformes; family Sparidae; genus Diplodus; species Diplodus sargus. The sequence continues at coordinate 2,316,122 of CAEMYA010000021.1, forward strand.
ATGTAACCAGCTTGCAGAAAGGCACTCATGATTTGATCTTCATGAAAATGTAAGAAAGTGTTTAAAGAGATAATGCTTACTAGTACAACACAATTAGCCTACTTAATGAAATTGAAATTACCTCATTGTCTAAGCCTGCTTCATTATTCGTGCACTATATCTCTGTTTTGTGTCTGTGGGGGAGCAGTGAGTAACAGTGACTACTACTGATGGAGGGTACATAGTCTAAATCTTTTCTGCTAATTTTACAACAATGAAGGGTTACCAGACAACTGAGCTCATTTGACCCCAGTACTGCTGAGACAGGCCTAAGAAATTAAACTTGTTTACGCCTTAATTTCCTAAAATAAGTGCATTCATGTCCTATCATTAAATGTAGTCTGACTATTTTGGTGGTCATGAGGTACTTTGCAAGTTATGAAACTGAGTTTAATACTAATCCCTCTGTATGACCTGCATAAACAAACGATACCGTTAGGGCTGTAACTAACGTTTATTTTGGTTGTCGCCTAATCTATCGATAATTTTTTCGATTATTCGATTAGTCACAATTATTTTGGCAGCATTGGTTTTACCTTCATATTCTCAGAGCAAATTAAAAACCCATGAAACATGCATTTGAAAACATAATATTTTGAAACACAACTGGATTTTTGATATATCAGTTGAACTAATTAATACTCATTTGTACAGTTTTTAATTGATTACATATCTTAAAATGTTATTCAATTATTATGTTATAAATCATTGCATTAAGTGAAGGTTTACTATTAAGTGTTTTATCCAATTTATATTATTACTGGTGTACATGAATTATTACTGATATCGTTGCTGTCAGACAGAAACCTCTTATTTGCCAATTTCACTTATTTTTCCATAATCGATTTCACGTCTGTACACGTTATTAACCAATGAATGTATTCAAAGAGCTCATCTCCAGCCGGCCTCTTGTCTGATGACACATGGGGGAGCATGGATTCACAACAACCGCACTTGTTGTTGTCGTTTAAGATCTGTTGCATTTTTAATAACTATGAATTTTAATAAATCACTTCTTGGTTGCACACTAATGGATGAATATGTCAAAAAATGCATTTCAGTTTGATTTGCTTGTAGGTTTGTGGGCTACTACAGGGTAGAGTTTAGATTCTCTGCCCCAGCCTGTTGTCTTTTACTTTTTTAATAGCTCAAAATGTTAAAAAAATCCCTCCATTGTTGTGTTTGTGTTGCTGCGTGGTGTTACACCTGAGTGTCCTCATGCTGAAAACGTGACTTGTCGCACACGTGACGTAACTCCCCAAGACGCAAGAAGAAAGTAAAAATATATATTTTTACGAAGGAAAATGACAGAAATAATGGTAACACACAGTGACTTGAATAAGTAACTTTAATCTGGTTACTGGTTTGGAAATATTAACGCGGTAGATTACTTGTTACTGAGAAAAGTGGTCAGTTCATGTGTCTGGCCTGGCTGGGCCGGGCCGGGCCGGGCTAGGACTCAAGAGGCTAGGTCCTCTTCTTCGATGCCACACTGTGGTGCGCATTCTAGTAGCGGTGCTAAAGTGATTTGCTCCGGCTCAAGTCTTTTTTTAAAAAATGATGATGGCAATTTTTATTGTCGACGTAATCGATTATGTCGACTAATCGTTGCAGCCCTAGATATCATCAGTATGAAGATTGGCTGCTTCTTAGTTGCAACACCATTGATGACACTCGTCAATTGTCTGAGTAAGTTTGATTTGACTTCCTTCTGTGTTACTTTCAGTATGAGAGGCTTTTGTTTGGGTGTATCAGTGAATAAGCCTGTGCATGTGTTTGAAGCAACAAAGCGTGTGTCTGTTTTTCGTGGTATGAAAAAACAGCTACTAGAAAATTGTTATGTGTTAAACCGCGAAACCCTAACCCCACCCCCACCAACTCTCTCACACTCACACACACACACACACACACACACACACACACACAAGCACATTAAAATGCAATCTTCTTACATATCTGGATTAAGGGGTTGTGTACAGTACATTCCTGGGTTAAACCCTCTGTGTCCCCCAACCCAAACTGTTGTTCATCCAACTCCAACATGATCAGACATTTCTAATCTTGTTGAACAATGTTTGTATTTGCTCTGTGCTATTGGTGTTGACCCTGATTGTGATGGTAAAAACACAACTGTCCTGCCCAGCACTAAGTGTGCCATGCTATGGTTCTCTCAGGCTATTTGTGGAGATCAAGTGGGTGCTCTCTGCTAAGTAATATGCTGCTCTGTCGCCTGAGCCAGGACCCCCTTTGGGTGGCCAGTAGAGAAGTGTGTTGTTGAGCTACCAGCCAGTCCCTGGCTCCTGAGCTCCTATTGATTTGACATGAGTGGGTGATGGCAGCTGTGGTGATACTATTCAATGAGGTGGCAGCCACTTCAGCCACCACTATTGGGTTGTGGTGCTATGGATGAGTTTAGCATTCTCTGTCCCTTGAATTAATAAGTAATTGAAAGGAACCATTCCAGATCCCATCAAAGTAGTAATATGCAGGGAATGTTGACGTTAGAATTAACTTGCTAGAGTGCACACTAGTTGCTGTTGCCTTAATTATTTTCCCCCATCGTAAATACAGGTTTCAATATGTCCTGAGTGTAGGTGTAGTTGCCAAGCCAAGCAAAATGTACCCAGAATCAGAAAGTGAATTGGTTGGAGCAGCAGATTTTGTCATTGGTTCTCTAAAAAGTTCTCTTAATCTCAGTTCCCTAAACTCCTCCTCTGAACAACTCCTTGTAACAGTTTTTCTATTCAGCATATTCTTGTTTGGGCCATTGTCAGACTTATAAAATCCAGAGTTCAGAAACTGAACAGACTTTCAGTTCCTTGTCCTGAACTAGGGAACAGATCTCATCCCAGCTCCTCTGAACCATCTCTAGACATCATTTGACCCTGATCCAGTGTCCCCCTTTGTTGCTCTGAAACAAACCCACTGACCCTGTCTGCTGCTCCCATCCAACCCAACGACACCATTACTACAGATCTCTGCCATCCACACTCAGCAGGAGAGAACACCTCCTGGCTCAAAGTTACCGAGTGCCCCAGTTCCTGCCCAGCTCGGTGCACATTCTCTTAATGGGCCGCGGACAATTTGGCGGATAGAGTTGCCTTTGCGTGCCATTGGTGGTTCAACAAAAGAATAGCGCCATTCTGGCTAATGTGGCAAGACATGCCCGGTGGAAATTGAATTGCTTTCTACACAAGTAGCTCTCTTACAATCAATTACCCAACCAAGACCCTTTTATGGGTCACTCAGAGGCCGAAGAGGAACAAGATGGTGCACTTGGAGATATTTAAGTCTGGGAATAGGACAGTTGGTTCTGGGCTGGTACTTTACAGCAGCATCATTATTTACCTGGATCTTGTGTGTGTTTATCAAGTAAACTTGAAGCATTCAGTGTTTGGCATTTTGTTTCATAAGCCAATAAGTTGTTTGTTCTTTACCCAAATTTAAGGTACTGGGATCATTGAGATCAAGTGCTTCTTACAGCAGGTATCACACAGCAGCAGGTGGTTGTTAGATCGCCAAGAATATGTTGACGTGTAAATCAAGAGGGGGCAGGCTGTCTAAAGTTCAGTATTTGGTCATGTTTTCAGTGTGACATGCAGACCAGTGGCCAGCTGATGTTGCAGTTCATTTCTCTAAAGACCCCAAGCATGTGACTGGGCAGTATAGATGACAAGGCAGCCCTCTCTCTGGCAGGGACTGTAAACAACAATGGCTTTACAGTGGCTGATCTGCTACTGGAACTTTTCTCTCGATGGGTATAGAGAGGAATGGGGGATTGAGAGGGGAGTGCTGGCCAGCTTGGCAGTCTGTGGGTAGTGGGCCGAGTGACCCATGACCCATGGAACTGGGACACAATGGATCTGTCTGTCACTGCTTCTCCACCCCCAGTTTCTACGCATACACACTCAAACACCCTGAGTCATGGCATGTGGGCCAATGAGTTGATGGGCTGGAGATTTAAATATGCCCTTTTAATTTTGTGGCATGTTTCCTGGCCCTTTTCACCACAAGCCTTGAGTCATTATCATTCATTAATCTAAAATGAAAAATGCCAGTTTGCCAGAGTCCAAAGTAGTCGGTACCTATTTAATGTGAGGAACAGCTGAATAACTTGATGTATTCAGTTTGATAGCGAGGAAAGCAAGTATATCTTTATGTTTTAGAAGCTGTTGTCAATACATGTTTGGTAGTCTTGCCTGATACACGAATACAACATTATTAAAATGCATTTTCTGTCATTTGACTACTGGTCAATAGATTGAGCAACTTTTTCATCTCTCTCTTAGCCTTCTGACTAGAATTTGCAATAGAGGGATAAACATAGCCTTGAGAGCTTGGTAGGAACAATAGTGGCGTTTTTCTGTTGCATCTGCTGGCCTGGCTGTACTCGGTTTGCCTCAGCAAGTCAGCCTGCATTACATCAGGACTGCCTGTTTGAAGGTGTGTCTTTAATGATGACGGACATGGCTTGTATTGTGGTCAGATAAGCGGCTGTAAACAGTCTCTGTGCCTGGCTCAGTTCGATTTGGTGTGGCCAAATGTGCCAGTGGAAATGTCCCACATGTCGCTACAGGAAAATTGCCTTTTTGCCAAATCAGTTGTGTATATTAAGTGGTGGGTTAATCGTGCAATTTATTTACGTCATCTATCCATCTGTAGATCATTTTTTTTGGGCTGAAACAGTCAGTCAGATTTATATATTGGAATTCAGGGAGACACATTGATCCTTCAAGCCAGTGCTGCCCCCATTGTCAGATACCATTGTATTTCTAACGTTCATTTAATTATTGCATGCCCTTTGGCAGCACTATCAACCCCCCCACCCCCAACCCCCCACATGATTTGTTCTGCCAGCAATTATTTGCAAATCCTCTGTATGTTTGTTGTATTATTCTTTCCTGAGGACTAACAGAAAAGACACCAGTGTTGCTGTAAACATTCGGTTGTTGCTGTTCCTCGAAGTCTCCTGCTGTGAGGTGCCTGAGGCAGAGGAATAGAATGAGTTGTCCAAGCCACCCACGGTGCTTTTAGATTTCTCTATCTGCTCAGGTAATTCCATTTCCTCATTGTTGATGTGTTTTCCCCTCTGTGGGACATCCATGCTGTCAGTCTCTCCTAGCCCAGATGCGTTGTTCCTAGCCCCATTCACACCGCGCTTTCAGTGTGGGAATAATGCGCAGATTCTCCGCATCGCCACCTGTGTGAATGTTTCAGATGCGAAGAGGGGGCAGTTCCGCCGTCGCTCTGGTGCGCCTCTGTAGATGGTATCAGCAGAGGCGGGCTGGCGTCTGTGTGAATGGAAAAGCTGGAGGCGCAGATCAGGGATGTGTCGTTCTGATGGTGTTCACAGTCTGACAGCGAAACAGATCCTTCACACATCGAATAAAAGATAAATGTCCCGCACTTTCACCCACAAAGCAATGTTACAGGATGAAACAACAGTAATGTGGTAACTGATAGTGTCTTTGGCAACTTATATGAGGAAAAAAATACTGCATCCATATGTGAAAAAATGTCTGTCATCCTGTCTTTCTGCCTGTAAAACAGTGTCTGTCCCCGGCAATTCCCGCGGTTGAATGGCAGTGATCATGTTGCTTGATTTAGAGCAAAAAACTTTAACTCACCTTGTTTTTGTCACCTTCCACTATTGTGTTGTCATAGTTACAGTCTCTGGGAACTTGTATTGAAAAAATCACTGCAGTTGTCACCGCTCCTGACCGAGACTTTAGCAAACTTTCCCCTAGAAAACAGCCTCCCTCCCTGCAAGTGAGAGTCAGACAGCGTCAACTGTTTATTGATGGAGATGGTGTAATTATGTAATTAAGAGCAAAGCACACTGGGAGAACATGTTGAAAAAAACACACAGACGTCAACATCATGACATGTACCGTCACACCTCTCTTGGATGTGCAGTACCGGCATGCTGTATTAAATGACACACTGGTGCGACTTTATGCTGCTTGGTTCAGTGTGAACAAACAAAGCCGGAGAATTGGCAAGCCTTCGCTGTGCAGATAATGTGGAGTCTCTGTGAAAATGATCTCCTCACCCCCAATATTGATGAGAAGTTGGAAGGATTTGTGGACCACAAAACATTTCTGGATCTTCACAAAAACATTCAGAAAACTGAAACTGATAAGATGGCTCCATACAGCTTGTCCACGTGTCCAGTAGCCCAAGAGAAGAGAGACCAAATTATTTGTTACTTACACCCCTTTTTTAAAATTGAAATATACATTGTTGCTGCAAGGTGATGAATGTTAATCAGAACACAAAGATCCTCACTAAATAATTTTTTTCACTAAGCAAACTAAATAAACAAACTCTCTTTGTATTCATGACTGAATAAACAAACTGACCTTAAAGGACAACACAATTGACACTACTTTTGTTTGTTTATATGTGGTGGACCCTGCGACCTTTCTAGCTTGACCAATCACCGTCAGTCAATAGCGGACCCTGTCCGGCTTTTCACCTGCGTGCACAAATGCTGTTTTCCGAGTGAAAGTTTACTGAAGTCCCGGTCAGGAGTGCTGACCGTCACTCTCATTTTTCTTCTATATAGGTTGTCAGACAGTTACTAAGACATGACGAAGTAAACATTTTTGTTTGAAATCATAGTACATAATCATCGCCATTCAACTGTGGGAGCTGCCGAGCTCTCAATATAGAAATGTGAAGAGTCGGAATGACTTTTCCACTCCTATAAGATGCTGAAGTCCTGACCTGCTTCCACAGTACTATTGCTTGGTCCTGTAATGTTACTTTTTAGGTTTCTCTTTAATTTGACGAGTGAAGGGTCAATTTAGTTGTCAGACTGTGAACACAATGAGACGGACACACTCCCATCCTGTGCTGTTGGCATTTCCATTCATTCCCAAGGTTCCCACCTTGAAAGGCAGTGTGAATGGGGCTTGTGATACTGATGGATGGCCTGAACAATTCAGCCTCTGGTCACCTGTTAATGTACACATCTGCACACACACACCCTTATACCACTTGCAATGCACCCTATACCACTCTGCAAAGGGTTAAAGGATTATGTGGGAGTGTGGCAGCAGAGGAGGAAAGAGGGAGAGATGTGTGGAATTATGCCACTTGAAGCTCCAGGGTGGCAGGGTGGTGCTTATCTGGGTCACATGCTGAAGAGGGGGATCATTAAATTTGGAGCATAAGAAATCAGTACTTGAGAACAAACATACACTAATACATATGCATGATTCAAACACATTGCTACACGTTGACTCACACCGCAGTGTACCCTCCTTTTCCTTATTTTGTAGCTGAAATGGCATTGTCAGATAAAAGCAGTCCTTGCTGCATGTTTGATTTTCAATTAACCTGATTCACTGGGGTTAATACCCTGATGTGCCGCAACCAGAGTGCTCAGCGGCTCCCAGGTGTTCCCTCTCTGTTCTTACCAGTAATGAGTCATCATCTGTTTGAGCTCATGCAGACATACTCGTCTTTGTCTCTGCCACGAGGCATTCTGTGAAGAGCAGAAACTAAGGTGCAGACATGAAGCTAATAAAGATTAGGCCTTGATTTTAAAGATGAAGCTAACTTAGCTTTTCCATCATGTTTGGTGTTCTAGTGCCGAATGATAGCCGAGTCCAGGCAGGATGATGATGAGACCTGTTTTCCCATGTGGGTGCAGCACAGTTCAACAGTACAAATTATTTCTTTGCGCCTTGATAGTTTATACAGTGACTCATCCATGATTGTAGTGCTGTATTGCTTCATTACTTGCCATCCAGGAGCTATAATCAGGGATTCATTTTTGATTTGAAGCAGGTGCCCTGATGTATCAGCATACTTAACTCCAGTTTTGGTCGTAGATCGCTTCTGCCAATACTTGACCCATCATGGATTTAGCTTTTGGGGACTTTTTTTGTTGCTATAATGCCATTTTCACAATTTCTTATGATTTTATAAATCCAAACATGACATTGATATGGAAAATCACTATTATTTAAGGTTTTTCAGCAGGAATTTATTTTAAATAATGTGAATAAAGTGTAGATATAGAGGTTATTCTTTTTACCCTTTCAGTAGCAGGCATGATCAAATCCCTTCTCATACAAATGAAAGAAATAATCATTTCAGTTAAGTTAAAAAAAATAGTTGACTCATTTAAAAGAAATTTGTAGAAATAGGTTAATTACAACTCCTCTATTAGCATACTCAAACAAGCTGTTTGTTGCAACAACTAGCACAAGATTTTTACAAGTTCAACACTCTGTGCTTTGCTTTAGGCAACCATCTACTGAGATATCATTCAAAGTACATACAATATTCATTCAAATGATAAAATCAAGTGGTAGTCTTTTGCCCAGACAGTGCAGTAATGTTGCAGTTGGGTCTTTACATGTAATGGGAGAAGGTACTCTCTATGCAGAGGGTTGTGATTTTACTGACTTCCTGTTTAATGGGATGCCAACAAGTGGTCTGTGCATGTAATTAAAGAGTGATCTGCTGAATGCAATGCATGGTTACAATTCAATTAAAGATATAGTATGTACACATTTTAGGTTAGAATGTCAATGTTCAAAATGCAGAGAAAACTACGAGTTTACTTAAATTAACTGAGTGTTTCATGCGGTTGCCTCGCGCTATAACTTCCAACAGAGACAAGAAAGTGAGGAAGGAAGTTAAACAGCCAGATAACTTTACTGCACATTAGCTCTATACTAGTGAGCAATGTCAAAATACTGCAAGTGTATGCATGTCTTTGTACATTAAGTACATCTCCCATTTAGTTCCAGGCAGCAGTCAGGATATACAAACACCTGGTCCCCTGCGGATCATTGCTGCAGTCAGCTTGAAGAAGAGGAGTGAGGAAAAATCCACTTTTTTTTAAAAGTAATCTCTGAACTCTCTTCTTGTAGGTAAACTGTTCTGGATCAGAACAGAATCTGACGCGACTCTGGCTGTTTTTTCCTCCAGGATGCTCTGCCCCCCTCTTTATGTTGATAGTGAGACCCCCTAGTGGCAGAAATTACATTATGTATTTAAATGGGCACAGTTTTACCCAAAAGTTTTAGGTAGGGTTAAATACATATTCAATGCTGCCGAAAAAAAAGAAAAAGAAGAAAAAAAAAGACATGATTTTATAGGTTTAATATCGCGGGTGAATGGCGAATTTAAGTTGCACACAGTGAAATCACTAAGTTATCTTGAAATCGATTATCATTGTCATTACTGCTATTTGTATAATAGATATATAATAAAAAAGTCACTGTTTAAGTTGAGTGACTGAAATCCTCATCATTCTATTCAAAGGCTGCAACAGGCGACTCATCAAACTGGGTTGAAGTTAGTTTTAGGTTGGATATTAGGCGGATATTCTCTCGGGTCCAGTCCCGATTCTACTTAACATAAATATATAAATACAAGATAATTGCAGTTTCTTCATTATCCATTATAGTGCTTCCTCGATTTTATATAAATATGAATATGCAGAAATTATGATTTTTTTTCTCAATAGCTTCCATGTCATGTGGCCCACTGCCTTCTGAAACAGATTCTGTTTCCATAAAAAATATAATAAAGAAAATAATGGTAAAAAAGTTCTCAAATGCTCAAGAGGTTAACATATTTTCAAGCAGCAATGTCAACTCCTACACTATTTTGTCTCATGTCTTAGATTCTGATTCTAAAATTCTGAAAATGAATTGTTTATTCGCCACGTAGTGTAGTGTAGTCACTATTTAAAGGGTTATTTTTCAGATTTTGCATGTACACTTGTTGGAGCAGTGTCTTAGTAATTTTACCCACGCTGAACTCCACACACAACACTTTCACTGAGCCTCTCTCACCTGGCTCATCACAACAGAACTGTGACGTTCCCATGACAGCTAGCTCCTCCCACCAATCTGCCACTCGAGTAACGAGGTAGATAATTGCACTAATCTGTCATCATCCTCATCTATTTTGGCTGACCTTTCCATTGACAGGCTGGGAGGAACCATTGAAAGAGGCATTGAGATCAGCTGTGATCACTTTGTTTTCACATACAGCTGGTGGCAGACTTACCACAACTCCAAAGTCTAATCTCCATATTCTTCTTCCAACACCAGACAAAGGGGACGAATGACAGCACATTTTGGCAGTTTGATGAGTGCAACCTGTTGGATGTTATTTGCTGTGTATAACTGAGCCTCAAATTGCTCTTTGTTGCACTGTTTTTGTGTTGCTCAGACCCTGTTGAGATTAGACCTCGAAGTTGTTTTGGGCTATTTCTCTGTTTCATGCAGGTAGGACTGGGTGATATATCTTTGAAATAATATCATAATATTTTCACTTTTTTGTCAGCACTGACAGCTATGTTATAGACAGACAGCAGAAGAGAGAAGCAGAGATAAATATATGGTGATAAATGACACCAAAACACGACTACACAAGTTTTTTTTCTTGAATTGGCTTTCAGTACAAACTTGTCACTGTGGTACAAGATTTACTCGCCAAATGGAAATTATGTGCACATTTAGTGCTTAGTGAGCTCTGTTTCTGACAGAAAGACGTATTCCACAACTACATTTAAAGTAGTTGCAGAAACTGTACTGGAGAAAAGAAGACGCATTATGTATCTGCAACCTAGAAGCTGACAGTAAATTCTCTAGTGTAACACATTGACTGAATAGAATGTCAATGACAGGGAAATAAGCAGCCACATTAAAACCACATTCATCCATGGACAGGACCACTCCGAAAGATCTCGATAATACCGAATTTGAATGTGATTGTCAAAATCTTGGATTCTTTAGAATCTCCTCGAAAGCACTTCATAAATGTGAGGACTGGGCAACAACAACTTATAACACAATGATTTTGACCAAATACCTCAATATCGATGTTGAGACTACACTGTAGGGATGACAAATGATACTTTATCACAAATCTCATTGTGTTATTATTTCGTGAATCATCAGTAACGTGGATATAATGAGTGGGTAAAGCAAGTATTGGAACAAGCAGAACAGTCTGGTAAGTTCAAAAACGCACTTTACTGTAATGCAGCCTTTAAACCAGAAAACTCAAAGGTGGCAGGGTCCAACATATTAAAGAGGTCATAGTATGCCAATTTTCAGATACGTACTTGTATTTGGTACAATAGCTTTACATACTGTATTTTTTAAAATTGCTGTTACATAGTGACACACATAATTTACGGAAGTAAAGTATGGACTCCAGACCAGGATCAGTGTTGGAAAGAGTAAGTCCATTTTGTGTGGACCTAAGGCTTTTAGACTCTTCAGATCTTTTACATGCACAAAAATGCCACACAGCATAATAAGGCAAAACCCAAAAACCCAAAAAGCGGAATATGACCTCTTTCAGACAATTTCTACCCTTATATCAGGATAATGATACAATATTGATGTACCAGGCATACCAGTTTAAAGAGCAGATCTGCCTGTGTAACTGGATCGTGTGAACCACAGACTTAACGACCCCGGGTTCACAACCTCTGACCTTTCCGTGGCATGTTGGCTGAACTTTGAGCACGGCCACCCGTCAAGCAATCCACTGTCTCATTCTCTTTCTTTTCCTTCATCTGCTCTGTATTTTCTGTCACTCCTCCTTGCTCCGTCCCTCTCTCTGCCTGTGTCTCTGAGAGGCTCAGGTCATTCGGCTAATGAGCACTCCTATTTAAGGCGAGCACCACGGCCCTAAATAGATCTCTTAAGATCCTTTAATCAGCCGCTGAGGCCTCCTCTGTTCTGTGTGACGACAGTCTGGATGCAGCGAGGTTGTTAACAGTAGCTAGCCACATTCATACCTGTTCGGGACCCTGCAGCCCCGACTGGACCTGCCTCTCTCTTTTGGACCATGTTTTCATACCTGAGGAGCCCACACTACATTGTGAGTAGCTTTTGTTCTGCACTAAAAGCAGGATGAATGAATGTGACGGGCGGCGTTAAGGCTTAGGCTACTTGGCTGAGAGGAAAGTAGAGCAGGTGTTAGTCTGTCAGTGCAGCGCTGCAGTCAAACCCTTACAAGAACCAAGACCCACTGGGTTTCTGATCTAACTGTGTATTCTGTTGGATTACTGTTTAGTTGTTATCGGGTCAAAATGACCAAAGTAAATTGATTCTGTATGGTTAAGGGTTCGTACAATGTCTTATAAATTTGAAAAATACTTAGAGGGACAGCACCCAAAACTGAAATCCAGTCATTATATCCTCCTTCTGATGGAAAGTTGGGTGAAGTTTCGTAGTCCACAAACAAATTTTTGTTTTGGTTGAACCTTTCCTTTAAAATGCTTGAATGCGTGATTTTTAACAAAATCATCAAGTATTAATAATCATGATCAGTACATACAATCAGACTTACTATGACATAGATGTATTGGACAGTATACAAATATTTTTTGCAGTGAATGTGGTTATCAAACACTGGGGATAAAGAAATATAATGCAGGGAGGATATTTTATTGTTTAACAATAAACTGTGTGTCAAAAATGGTATCAGTTTACTGAAATGTATATGTAAAAATCTATATGAACTCTGATGGTTCCCAAGCACTAAGTTAAGATTCTAATATATAAATTATGTATGTATTACATTATTTAAATATTTGCCTAATAAAAAGTGTGTTATGTATGCTCAAAAAGCTGTATGAACTGATAGTTAAGATTCTTTTACTATAAATATGGTACTTGTTTCCCTGCTACATTGATTTACCAGTCATTCTTCTTCGCCACATGCTTGCTCTTTCAGTTCCTTCTAGGGGCACTTGGTTGTCTATTGTCAAGGTTTTGTGTTACATAACTGAGGAGAGTTATCTAAAGGAGTCAATACCTGATAAAGAGATAGAATATAAAGTGGCTCTGACCTTCACGTAACTGCAGGGCAAATGCAGTTCAACTCGAATGGCCTGCTGATGAGAACAGAGTCTGTCAGTGAACAGAGCTGATATTGCGAGATGTGACAGTGCCTTGAGGTTGCATATGGTTGCTCATGTCCGTGCACAAAGGTGATTGTATTCATGATTTTCTTCAGTATTGAACAGGTTAAAGGCCCTCTTCTGCTCAGTTCTGACACACCTGCCCTACTCACAGGACAGTACGAGTAAGACTGAGAAAAGACACAGATTGTTAAACCATGTTGGCTTTACCCTCTCCACCCCCATTCTCCACAGTAACCACAGCTGTCTAATCTACCTACTGTGGCTTATTATTCTCTGTTGCTCCGGTCCAGTTCTGTCTGGAACTCTGTGTCACAGCGTTTTGGCCCGCTCCATCCCTCCTGCAGGGCCCAAATAACCTCTGTGACTCCTCACACCTCTCTTTAACCCCCCTTTCATTTCTTTCTCTCTCATCCAGTCATTGTCAGCTGCTCAACTGTAGTAACTGAAGGCTGACTGCCCATTGTTTTCCTCTGTACCAAGAGCCCTTGTGTCCCACGCTGTCTCTGCACTTCATGTGGCACAGCATCAATAGACCTCAGGCTGACTGCCACCAGGCCCCCTGGGTCTGCTCCGTCATGCCCATCAACCCCCAAATCTGTGGGGCAGTTAGGATTCAAATGAATCAGGGCCTAGTTTAAAGGGTAATTTCACCCAGAAAAAACAATTAAGCATTTCCTTAACTGGACTGCTTTGTAGGGCTGGGACGATGCGTCAACGTCCCAAACAGGAAGTGGTATGACCCGCGGAGGCTGAGACTATCCCCTCTCACACAGAGATGCTGCATTACCGCCGCAGCGGCGGTTCATCAGTTCTCCGACGTTGGTCATTCACACAGAGCGAAGCACCGCTGGAGTAAAGACAAACCGCTGTGTAATTCACACAGAAAGCCGGCGCTGCGGCTCCGAAAGAGACGTGACGGTCCACGTCATGATGATGACGTCGGTGTGTTTCCCAGGTGTCCCCCCTGTCAATCTAAACCCACGGACCGTTTATAATGTGTAGTGATTGAGAACCCTGCCCCCTAAACATCCTGGAAGGAGTTACGTTTTTCGCGCTAAATTATATAATTACATAAACGCCATCAGTAAACAGGTTGCTACGTGACTCTGTCACTGCGGGGATAGAGGTTGTTTTCTGGGGGAAAGTTCACTGGCGTCTCTGTTGGGAGGGCTGACCATCGCAGTGATTTATATCAACACAACCACTTGCGTGAGTTTAGGCTTTTTGCCGGTGACAGGCGCTGTTTTTCAGGCAGAAATGTGACAAAGAGTCAGTAGGACAGGCGGGAGGACAGACGCTGCTCCGCCTACAAACGCGGTATTTTTTCCTCATATAAGTTACCAACAGCAGTTACTACGTTACATTTGTTTGGCCATGCAACGTTAATCGAAAAAATAATCGCTAGATTAATCGTTTGAAAAATAATCGTTTGGGACAGCTCCTCTGCTTTGTAATTAATATTTTATTTATTTCATGCCAGCTTGTCGTGTTTTTCAATCAATATAGCAATACTACATTAACCTCTATTTCTAGGGCTGCAGCTAACAATTATTTTTATCCCCCATTAATCTGCCAATTACCTCTTCTATTAGTTAATTCTTTTGACTAGGAAATGTCATAAAATCACATCATTTCAAAGAATCATCTTCTTTCCTTCTTTGGTCTGAAAAAGCCCTAACCCATACATGACAAATAAAAGAGGCAACTCCTCGCACTAAAGAAGTTAGCATGTTTGCAAATTTAGTTAAACAAAGATTGATCATTTTATTGTTGATCAGAACACACCAATAGATCGATAGACTGATTTTTTTCGGCACCAAGGTCTTTAGTATGTTGTCTTGTGATACTAGTGCGTAAAGACATCCTTGTTTTACTGAACTTGATAATTTCTCACGACAGTATTGTCCAAAAACTATGCAAAAACTCAAAATCTGTGCAGATAATAATTCCTACATGTTTTGTTTATCAGATACAATGTTACTATAATACCATATAGGTGATGATTATCCTGCAGATGACCTATTTCACATTGGACCACTCCACATGAGGGAAAGCAAAGGTATAAGTTATAAGATTAATGATGACTCTGCTACATTTAGTTAGTTGAAAATGGAAAATCGTCATTTTAGCTAAGTTTAGAACCTTGCATTGTGTGATTGTTCACAGAAAGTCATGTACAATACATAAACACTACTTTCGTTCCGGTCTGGACAATATTGAGGGCATGTCACAGGGTCGTGCATCATGTAGCACATAGGGAGTGATTTTAGGAACAGTCTAGGACTTTTCATGAAAGACATTTTCACATGTCACAGCAGGCAAAGCACAGGTGTAGATGATTGATTTTATTCAGCAGCTTCAGTTTCAGGCATTTTTCACAGCAGACATTAGGACTTGTCGTAGCAGGAAAAGCACCAATGACACTAATAGCAATAGAGAACACGTGTGCTTTTCTTGCCATGGCAAGTGAAAATGCTGCTGTGAAAAGGCCTATACAAGTGTAATGCAACCTAATGAAATGGGTTACACTGTTACTGTGATAGTTCTACACAACTATCACAGTAACAGTGTAACCCATTTGTGAGGTTCCCTGTGATATCCATATCGCACCACGACAACAAACCATTACTGTATTGTTCAGTACAGAATTGCACAATATGGGTCGATGACACACAAATCCCAATCTGCCACCAGCATGGATAGATAGTAGTCACCCATTCCCATCCTGTTCGTTTTAATTTGTCTATCGACCACCAGAGCCCATCGTCAATGCCTGAAATTAATCAAGATAATTAAGGTGACTCAGTCAAACCTCAGTAGGGTGCAGTCCTAGATACTGATGACACCAATAAGACTACTGTTTTTTTGTAGAATTCGTTTTCTTTCTTTTTTAATCTCATGTCTAATGTCAGTTAACATGTAAACATGCTAAAAAAGTGGCCTTTTTTGACTGATTGGGTTTGACTGGATGCTGTGAAAATTGGGGAGGCTAAAAAAACAAAAACTGCAATAAGTAAAATAATGAGTGACTTGCATGCATTACCTCCAGTGGCCTAGACCGTGATTAGATTATTTGTGGCCGTTTTTCCACTTTGCCATAAAGGTTTCAGCAGAAGTGTTGGCTGAGATAAAAGATTGTGCCATCAAATGGTGACACAATGGAAGATGACATTTAAATTGTATTTGTGATGCCTTTCACCATGGTGTCTTTCATACGCTTTTAGACCCAGGCATGACTATCTATAGGGTGCTAGTGTAGCAAATCCTTGTTCATAACAGGTGCTTAAGACTTTCCCAGAACAGTGTATCCATTCCTGGCAGCCACACAATATAGAGACTTTGCTATCTGATGCCTCAAATTTAATCTGGCCTATTTCTTACCTTACTTTCGTTTAGACATCAATACACTAACCTAGGCTACTGTGGGCTGTCTATTAGAGATATACTCTTCAAGCCTCATATTCAGCAGTGCAGATAAAAAAACATTTTTTTAACAAACACCAACTAGGTATACAGCCAACCTTTGAACAAGTCGGTAAATATTACACTTCTCAGATATAAGACACAGTATCATCATGAGATACATAAGGCACGTGCATGAGACCTTGCTTGAGTTTGTGAGTGCTTTAAGGTTGAAATTCATACCTTAATGCCAACAATAGCATACTCGGCCAAAGTGTCCTGGAGCAAGACACAGTCTCTACCAGTTGACTCTGACCTCACAGATGGCAGTAAGTATGCACGGAACGATATGAAAAAAAACAAGTCACAATTACCCTGTCCAACATAAAGCACGATCCACAATATAATCCTGTTCATCAAAAAATTCTCTATTTCTTACAATTGCGCTTAAACATCCTGGAATCACTTTAACCTTAGATTTTGTGGGGAAATAATTATTGCTTATTGCATCACAGAATACAAATTACAAAATAAATCAGAATCCAACATAGCAGTGTGCCGCAGCGAGTGAGTCAGCTTTTTCAAATCATTCATGTGTGGATGTACACAATTATCTGGATTCACCGTTATCCACAATTTATTGTGATTTTTTATTTTTTATTTCTTTATTGTGATCTGTGATGAAATCGTTTATTGTCCCATCCTTAGTAGCAAGGCAATTCCTCTGGTGTGGCTCAATATGATTAATTTCTTCTTTGTCTCCCAACTGATAGTCTGGTGTCTGTATTGTTCTGTAGAACGCACACATGTAATCAGTTTGCTATCAGCAGGGATGTAGGCTTTAGTAATTTGCAAGGAGCAGTGAATAAATATTACTGGAGCGTCCCTGTTATCTAACATGTTGATATCTCAGCTCTGCTGCAGATGACTCTTTGATATATTTGGTATTTGTGCTGTGACGACTTGATCTGCTTTTGTCACAATCCCAGCTTGATGTGTTGACATCTGCATTGGGAACATTTCTGGATGCTGAGATGAGGTTGGAAGTGTGCTTGGCATCAACTGATGCTCAGTTTGATCGTTGATTTATTTGCATTTTTGAACTTAAATGCACTCAAGTTTCACTCAAGTTCAAACTGATACCAGTTTATTAATTCAACATGCCATGTAATCATACTGGCAGTGGGATTGCATTACGCATGTTATTTTCTTCTCGCCTGCTCAGGGTTCATAGAAACGTAACACATTTTAACTCAAGTTACTGCAGATGATAAAGACACACACACACACACACACACACACACACACACACACACACACACACACACACACACACACAC
>CAEMYA010000021.1:2333832-2369132 GCA_903131615.1 Diplodus sargus
AGCCTACAAAACTTGTAATAAAATTCGCAACATGTTTACATCAGTCATTAATTAATCAGTCCAACACAGAAACTTCCCTACTTCATGTAATCTGCTTCTTTGAAAACTAATCCACTGAAACAGGACGTTCTGAGGGCTCTCTGTTCCTTTGCACATTGAGGCTGATGTACTTTTCATGGTTTTATTAGGCACGTGGAGAATGTGTGTGTAGCATATGTGTAAAATGGGATGTTTTGACGTGCATGAATACTGTTGTCTCAAAGCGAGAGTTTGTACAAGAATGTGAATGTGCATCTTTGATGTACCACAGAAATGACTTCTCATTCGTGTGCCGGTCCGGTCTGCTACAAATGAAAGCACAACTCATGATGCACATGCACAAATTAACTGTTAACAGCAATGACAGTCAGCAGTTGGAATAATTGAAATCTTGTACTAGTTGAAAAGGAAAAATTTTGGAAGTCTGATGTGGAATATGATTCACGACTTGAGTGGCAATCACTGTCCAATGCACTGGCAAATATACACTGTGTGATAAAGGGGAATCTTAAGACTACAGCATGCAATGAATTTTAGAGCAGTCTTCTTTTTGACCACAGTTTGTTGTTGACCCTTTCCTCTTTCACCATGACTAGGGCGGCAACTATTCTCTCATTATCATTGTATCTGGCAAATTATCTTGTCTATTAGTCCAAAATGATGTTTTTAATTGTTGTGTTTTGTCCTAATAACAAAAAGATCTCCAATCATTGAAGTCCAGGAAAACTGGCAAATAATAAAAACAAAGAAGTTTGAACCAAACGAATTTAGGTATTTCTTCTTAAAACATTCCTCAAAATAATCCGTCAGTCAACTGACTAATCAGTTAATCACTTAATGGTTGTGGCGCTAAGCATGACAATGACCTGGTGTACAGTCAGATCCAGGAAGAAGTAGTTTCCCCATTTTGCTGTGGAAGAGCTGATGTGCGCCTTATTCAAGAACGCTGGCATGAACTGAAACAGCTGTCTCTGAGCCAGGCCTTGTTGCCCAACATTAGTGTTGGACCTCACTAATGCTCTTGTACTGAAGCAAATCCCCACAGCAATGTTAAAAAATCCGATGGAAATCCAGAAAATCTCACGATCAGAGGCCACTGCAGCAGCAGATTACTTCAGCAGTCACCATCACCGCACATGTAATGTTTGGGTGTCCATTTAATTTTGGCCATGTACTGTCTTACCCTGATCATTCCTTTATTTTTCCTGTCTTTCACTTCAAAGACAGAACAATCTTTGCTGTATTCCAAGAAGTTTTCCGTGTCCTGTTAACTCCCTTATTTTGAAGGTTTTGCTTTTATTATTCTTCCAGATGTTGTCATCCCTTTTACAAAGAAGATTGATAGTTATGTGGTATAACCCTCTTTTTCTCTTCTGGCCTCCTCCAGCTCTCAGAAATCCTCTTCAGATCTCTATCTGTTCCCCCACAAACAGAGCATATTAGCAGGAAGATTTGAGGGAATATTAATAACTGACTATAAACCACAGCCAGCTCCCTTTCAGACCACTTCTAAAGACAGAGAGGGAGAGCTACTGGAGGTTTGTCTAATATGAGCTGATTACTAGTATAATGCGCTGTCACAAAGTGATTATGTGCTTTTATGATGCCTGCTTACATATTCAGTCAGGTACAAAAAGATGCATTGTATCACGTGTGAAGTAAAGTTCTACCAACAAAGGTTGAAAAAACAGGAATTGGTTTGAAGTGTCAGTTGACACATCTGAGACCATTTTTTTCTTATGTATGGAGACCTGTCTCTAGTGTTCTTATTCCCATGTTGCTTTGTGAAATGATTTGATAACAGGACTTTCCAACCGAATTGTCAAACAGTAAAATGCTGCATGTGTGTTGACCCATGTATACTTCAGTGAGAGATCCTATGACACTCTGCTATGAATGCTGTGAAAGCTGAATTTTTCTGCTTGTATCATATCAATCCGTGACGTCTTTCACCACTTCCCACAACAGGAAGAAATGATAGGTATTTTTCTGTCATCACACAGATTAGGACGACACCTAAACATACGTTTTATTATATTGACATTGGATCCGGCATTGTGGCGAAAAAGCAGGTTTTCCCATAATTTTCTTGAGGCCAGTCCTTTTTGGCTGTGCTGGTGCTGGCCACAGGGGGGCCACAAAAAAATGCAGCTGGCTGCTGTGGAAAAGTGGAGCCGACTCAACTTTTGGAGAAACATATGTCTGAGATCAGGAAAGCGAGTTATATATGGAATTAGATTTGTGCCAAAAGAAACAAACAAAACTTCTTAAATGTCAAACAAAAACAGGAATTTGAGAGAACATAAAACTAATTTCAAAAATAAAACTTAGAGCTTGCAATCAAATAATTTGTCAAATAGTGTAAAATATTGGTCTTTTACTCTTCTAATAATGCATTATTTTGTTTACAGTTCCCTCTGCTGGTTTCTCAGGGGTCTCTGCAGAGGTCTCTGCAATTACAACGAAAAGTGTCTCTTTTGTTGTAATTATGCTTTTACACGAAGGATTGACTCAAGTTAATTGATAATTGAATTGAAATCCGTTTTAATCATTTGAGCTGCACCTTGATGGCCACAACTCTACAGGCCCACACTGCTTTTACCACTGCCCCAGCCCATCTAACCAGCCCTTCAGTGCCCACAGAAGGTTGCTAGTGTAATTAGCTTGAACCAATCACGCTGAATGCATGAGGGCAGGATTAGTCATTAACTGGGGGCTTAGCTATCAGCTACAGAGGAACGCCGCTAAGACTCTGCTTCAGCTCTGTGCTCCCTGCAACCAGGAGAGACATATAGGGAAATAATAGCTGTAGTTGCAAAATCTTCCTTAAAATTACAGCAGCGCTGTCTGCTGTTGTGTTAATATCCAGAGCGACTGGTGAATGGATCAGGTACCAGCCATAAATGTCCAGTCGCACTTGTAGCCTGGGTGTTGCTCATATCACACCCTGAAGATTATTTTGCTGTAGTTTTGTCAAAAACTGATTTGAAAACAGTCTGAACTGGCACTCATTAACCAAGTTTTTGTCCCTAGTGTGAGAATGTAACGTGTCATTTTTAGTGGTGTCAGCACAGAACAGAGCCTCTGTTTGTTTTGGCCCTGCAGTGGGAGAAAACCCGATGGCAGCGACTTTGAACACACATAGTCTTTGTACGGCAAAGACCTCTCGAAATGAGTAATAAGAGAGAGATTTGGCAATGCCGGTTCCATTAAAGAAATTGAATTTTCCTTCAGCGCGTTGTCGATATGTTTTTCCCCCAAACCTGTCTGCGACTAAACAGAACAAATTGATGCTGTCAGGACGCTGGCAGGTCGTTTGACTTCTGCAGCCAGAATTCATTTACCGGGCCCTTTCCCGTTCAGTCTGCTCTCTCAGGAGTATACGTAGAATCCATCACATCCTGTTCTTCCTTTTTTCATTGGATGGTTGTGTGGGTAACAGATTGCAGTGCTGCTCTGTCATCCCGTCCCACAAGTCTGGCCGTCTGTCTCACACTTTGATCGCTGAGCACAGACGCTGGCCTGTTACTGTTGTGCAGCTTTTAAAGAAGTGGTGCATCTGAGTCCAGGTTTTAGCAGATAGGATGAAGAAAGAAGCGGGGGACTGCTGGGGGTTTGGATGTCACGCCTGCTGTGTGGATCTGTGTCCTCTGACCCCCCTAGAAGAGAGATATGCAGGAGACTCTGCATTATGTGCACATGCAGCCCCTTTGTTTCTCTCTCTCGCTCACACTCCTTCCTCTGGATGTTTCTCTGGAAAAGAGCCTGGTCACACCAGCATTTAAAATGGTGATATGTTTTTTGGCAAATTCAATTAATTCCAATATAATTGCTGACATAAGCGAAGTCAAGCATGTTTGAAGTAAATCTAGGCAAATCTTTGGCACCACGTCAACTTTAGTAAAGGTTGACCCACACATTTTCTTTGTTGCAGTTGCATTTTGAAGGGATAGAAGAGCTGCAGAGCCCAGATTGCTGTCTACACCATCCAGTTTCCATTAACCTCCTGATGGAGTAAAAACTGCTCCTCCAATAGCAGTCACAAATCACATGGTGCCAATACATCTTTTGAATAAATGATGTGAACAAGCTAAGCGAGTTTGCAAATTGACCATTAGCAGTCTTGTTAGCTTTGCAGGTTTTATTTTCTTCGTTCAGTAACTATGTATTTAACAGTGTATTTAAGTGGTGTACAATGGTGCTGCCAGGGGGAAGTAAACAGATCAGTAGAGAAAATAGAGAGAAACCCCAAAAGCTTTTGCGATGGAGTATTGTTGACCCAGCCAGCTAGCATATAAGTGCCTAGCTCGCAACTAGCCCTGTGAGTCCAACTCTTGATGAATTTGGCAACCAATTTGTGTGTTTCACCATCTAGAGGGACAGTCACTGATTTGGGGGCAAGTGTGGCCAACAATGACAGCAGCATGGGTAGTTGGATTGGATTGGACTATTGACAGTGGCCCCCAGTTACTGATGATGGTCCCACATATGGTGGTGATTTTAACATTATTCAGATTTGTCATATTAGGCATTTGAGATGGTATTCAGAATACATAATGGAAACATGACTGACACATTTCAAAAAATGACGTACTGTGTGATATACTAAAGTTACTCTATAGCGAGCATCCTCAATCAAGAGCATTTCATCATTACAGATGAGTTACATTACTAAATGTTTACACAAAATACCATCTACATGTCACTGGTAGAGGGTTAAAAGTACTATAATAAGTATGATAATATTGATTTAATATTCTTGACCCGTCTTCGTCCTCTGTGCGGCCCAGGAATGTACTGTATGGACAGTGTAATGTTGTGGTCTCAGACAGGGGCACTTGTCATGAAGTCTTGTGCATTCTGCATTCAGTCTTTTTTCCACAGACGAAGTTTGCCATGACTGTAGGAGCAACTGAGAACCTCGCTGGCTCTTAACAATGTCTTAACATAGAAAATATAGGTAAAAGTAGAAAATTGTTCACTTTTTAGGACAGCTTGCATTCAGACACACAGACTGTGACTATGCAAAATAAGTTGTTTGTGCCCGGATGAACAGATCTGATGACTACAGAGAGAGGAGAAAAACACACACCAGGGGAACTGAGACAAAGCAGCTTGTTAGACAAATCATATCATGCACACTGACAGTAAGCAGCATATATGCAAAAACACGGTCTCTTATTGTGTGTCTTGCAACTTTGCATCCTCACACACAAACACACACACACACCAGCAGCGGTATGCTCTTGTGCTGCACAGATCTGATGATGGTTGAGCTACACACCCAGACACACACATACACACACACACACACACATTCTTCAAGACTCAAGGAATGTGTCCATATGCTTGAAAGAGAGGATCTGGACTAAAAAGGAGATGTCTGGCTGATTCTGGCTCATCTGTGTTTGCTTTCACGCTCCGACCCGAACCTTAGTCCCCACTAGAATCCAAACCCTGTGATCCATTGGGTGCCTATAAAATAACCATGGACGTGTTGTCCCGGATATGAATTGTTTGATTCCCTCGCTCTAGTTAAGCTCATTTACTGGCACATTCATACTGCAAAATCTGTGTCCCAATACTGCAGACTGGTTCTTGGCCAATGACGGCGTCATGAGACTGCGCATGAGGGAGGGGAGCTGGAGGCTTCCCCCGTCCTGCTTATTAACATTTCAGGGGGGAGACTGTGATTGGAGAGGCAGTGTGCGGCACAGTTCTGCTACTCACACAGAAGACGTGAAAACAACATAGATGCTGCTTGACCAATCTTCTGTGTTTGTAGAGTCTGCAATTATGTAAAGCAAATCATTTTGACACAGAAACTTTACATGAGCTGTCAATTACAGCTTGTTTTCTACATGATTGTACCATTTTGTGCTCTAATCTGATGAAGTGCCCTTTTCTGCAGCCTTGAAGCTCCTTTGTCTGCAGTATCCAAGCAGCAGCAGTGTCTTTCAGACCAGTTATAGACATTGCGTCTGTTGCGCTACTGGAGTTTTATCAGAAGCGGGGTGTATTTCCACAGACACAAACTGACATTTTAGCCGAGCGCTATCAGCTCGGGACCAAAAGGTTAATTGCTCTCGTCTCTGTCAGGTTGTGAGCGCTGCCGAGTCTTCTGATCCGTGAAATGAAAGTAGCTGTCGTCATCCTGACGAGTGAAAAGATGCCGACTCACTTTCATCTCTGGGTTTCTCTTGATTTTCTTGTGGTTCCACTCACAAACCCTGCTCATGTTTTGCGGACATGTGTATGTGTGAATAAAGTCAATATTCGCATTCTATTAACATTTTCTTGAACTCACACTCAAGTATTCAATCCTCGTTCACCGTGCCTCGCTGAACTACAGTAGAGAGCTTGAAATGGTTGCGGAGGAAAGTGTGTGATTGTAAGCATCTGCTCTTGTGTTCATATTAAAACATTTCTGTCAGTCTCTGCTCAGGAAGAGGAAGGGGGAGGTTTGCCTTGTCAAATGCCACAAATGTGATGATGGGGGAGTGGGCGAATGTAGTCTGACACCCAGTGAGGAGGAAATGTAGGTTAATCTGGTCATATGGACACAACCATCATGATCAGCATCATACCTCCTGGAGCAGAGTGGGGAGGGGGGGGCTGGAGGGGCGTTGGCACAGAGAGAGGCAGAGAATTGCCAGAGAGGTTTGGTGCATGATTATCGGAGGATGCAGCCGAGTAAAAGGCCAGGGAGTGTTCGCTGAGAGGGGAAACAGAAGAGAGAAATGGAGGAGGTCAGCGGACACAGATGAGAGGACTGAAGACAAAAGAACAGAGGGAGCAGAGTGGACTGATGCATTGGCTCAGAGGTGCTGTGCTCCCCCTCCTCCCCTCTAACCCCGCGGTCCTTCTTCAAACACTCCTCTGCACGACCGCCTGATTGGTTAGGCGTCGCCACGGTCACAGATGCAGTTCAGTCAGTCACCATGCCACCACTCCCCACCACCCCACCACACTTCCCTTAACCTGCTTCCATCTAATTCAATTACACAATCGCATTACGTAAGGTAGTTAGGGTGAACACACGCGCTGAGGTGTAACATTGATGCCATCTGTGACGGAAGAAGGAAAGCCCTTTTAAGCGAAACGCAGAATAAATATTTAAGCCTTACTGATGTGATTATGTTACCACGGGTGTCACACACTTAGATCTGCGTCTGTTCAGGTCCGACTAATGCTTCCACTTTTCTTTTGCAAGTTGTTGATGAAGTACAACTCAAAGTGCTGTACAAACATTTTAGCCTTAAAGAGGAAGTATGTCTGCTCAGTTGGTAGTCCAATGTGCAGAGGCTTTGTCCCCGCTGCAGCGCCCCGGGTTTGAGTCCCTGGGGCCCTTTGCTGTGTGTCACCGCCCTCTCTCTCTATCAATAAAGCCATACAAAGGCCAGAATAAGTACAAACAACAACCTCTTTTTCAATCTACACACTGCCACTTTTTTTTTTTATGTGCCCGATCAACTGAATCACCAACGATTTTCGGGGAGAATGGTTCAAGCGTGCGCTGTTATTTTGTCATTCCAATCAGAAAGGGACTACAAAGACATGCAAGACATGCCGTGTCTTCTACCTCTGTCAGTCAGAATCCTGGCCGCCGCAGCAGCATTATTGTGAATCAGCCGCAGTTTCTGAATCAGCTGCAGCAAGATGACTGAATTACATCACAGCTCTGTTCAAGACAACAGAAAGGATGGAGCATGTGAGCTGCTGCTGTGTGGATGTATGGGGTGCGTCTCTGGGAAAACTGCTGCACAGATAGTAACAGTGTCTCTTAGTGCAGCGTGGAGATGCTGCAGAATGGCTTGGGGAGGGCTTTCTCTTGGTACACACATGTGTACCAAGAGAAAGCCCTCCCTCTCAAGCAACTCACCTCAGATTCATTTGATGGAGACTCCCACCCACTCACCAGCGCCCCTGCTCCCCTTCCTACCGTCCAACCCGAGAGAGACACCTAGTGGATTTGGGGTATAACTACAACTCCACAGCCTCGCTGCCCTCACCCTGATCTGCACTTCTTTACCAGCAGAATAATTTATGGTGCAAGGCGCAGGCATTTTCAAGTGATTGAACAAGCAAAGTGGGACAGGGCGCTTGGTAGGGAGAGGAAGGGGGAAACACCAAGTAGTATTCCCAACCTGGTGATAAATGCGAGGGCTACAGTAAGCTGCGTTCACGCTGCAAACATAATCTCATCAGGCTTCATTAGTGAGCCAATTCTCATCAGCTCTTTTGCGTTTGCTGTGTGCGTCTGTTCAGTGAGACTGTTGGTTTGTTCCCCTCTGCCTTCACAAACTCCATTAGACCTCTGAGCTGAATTAATCGCATATTTCCATGCTGGGTGTGCCTACACACTCTCCAGGCTGAATGTATTCTAATGCAGTTTTTCAGGATTCTATACTGTACCTCAGTCTGTACTGAAACTCATTTATCATGACTGTGCATCAGACCCTTCTGCATTCAACAGCACCTCTCTCTCCCCTGCCTATATCTCTCACTACATCCATCCCTCATATATATACGACTCCCCCCTGAACAGAACCAGCGATCTGTCCAGCCCCCTCAGGTCCCCTCTATTTTTAATTACCTGTCAGAGACCCCGGGTCTCGATCCTATGCCTCCCAGCTCTCTGCCATTCACTCCAGATTAACCAGGAATCTGCTTATTAGTTATGCACACAGGGATAGGTCTGCAGGTACATTGTGGGCAGGACCTCAGATATGAATATGTAATAGATGAGTGAGTTCATTCATTGCTGGTTGTTGTTATCAGCGTTAGTAAGTGATAATGTTTCTTAGCTGATGGTAAATGGTAACATAGCATCCAAAAACAAAAATAATAGGATTTGTTGAAGCCTGAAAATATTCAAAACAAATTAATAACATAACTAATCACACTGGTGGGACTGTTCAGCTCTGTTTCAGACTGGGCCGCATGGCTTTTTCAGATGTGTAAAATACTTTCAATACTCCTGTGGATTTAAGCAGCAAACATTCATTGTAAGAGTAAAGAAATAACATAGCATTATCTATAAGAAGCGTATTTGATTCATATTCATATAGTGTGTTGACCTCGACAACCCAACTGTATTTTAATGTGAGCTTTCACAGATGTCACTGATGCTCTGTAGATGGTACCAGTGATGTCCTGGGTGGTTTTAATCACCTGCTGTAGAGCCTTCCTGTCCTGGCCTGTGATGAGCCATGCAATGTGTGAATTTAAGTGTATTTAGAAATAAAAGCCTCTTAAACTCCTGTAAGCAGCTTCTACTGATTTTAGAAAAAAAAGATAAAACTTAGCAACCAAAAAAACAAAGATAATGTTTGTTGAGACAAAAGACATTGACTGTTATGATGAAACAGCTCAGTTAAATTACAACACACATTGCAAAATGTTGAGGAAATTTTTGTCGTTGATACTTAACCGATGCTAGTATGCTCCTTTCAAAGTATTCATTTACCTCATCACTGCTTAATCTCTCATCTCTCTGCATATCAGGTTATTTTACTTTCTGTTACATTCTTCTCCATCTTCATCCTTTTATTTGCTCTTCCAAATAGGCAATAGCTTTGCTAAAGCCCTGTCGCTCAGTGGAACATCTCCTTAATGTTCATTTGTTCAGGTGAAAGATGAGAGCAGGACGACATGCTTGCACAGTAGTGATGAGTGGTGTTGTCTTTCCTTTAACACACTCTCTGTTGTGGTGTATGGAGCATAGTGGCAAGGTTAAATGTAGAACCTGTCCTCTGGCCAAACATTCCAAACTGCAGGTTTGCTGTCCACAAGACCTCTGTCTGTGTCTGTGTTTGACTCAAACACACAGAACCACATTGATAGAGGAAGCTTCAACATTTCATTTCCTGTTGTGTTAGATGTGTGTTGTGCTTGGTGTTTGTGGGGTAGAGATCTTGTTCCCCTTTTGCCTCCTCAGAGTCAGTATCAAATTCACTCCTACCCTCAACCGGACCGTTACACAGGCAGAGAGGATAAAAGGGCATTGTGTGTGTTTGTGTGTCGGAGGGAGGTGAGTGTGTGTCCCGTCACTGTTGATGGTCGCAGCACATCACCATGCGTCGTGCATTCAGTGTGTTCAGAGGTTACAGGAGAGCCAGCGAGGATGATGACGAGGTGTTTATGTGCAGCCCCGGACACAAGGTGAAATGAATGAAATGAGATGCAATGGACAGAAAATATGTTTGTCTTAAATGTGTCTTAACTGTGATAACTTTAGTATGTGGGGTCTCCTTATGCTCTTAGATTATTATAGAAGAGCAGGGGTGTCTGCTCTGCCCGCAGATGGATTTCATGTCCTATAATAATGAATTACCTGGTGTCCTTTTCCTTCATTTCTAGTTGGACGATTTTCCATCAGCTGCTGGCAGCCATTGCCAGCTTTGGTCTGTTTAAACTGTTCAGTTAATTCCAGGTAGCTGTAATAAGGGCCTAGCAAAAGTTTCCCTGTCAGAAACTAGCAAATACTATCTGCCTGCAGTTTGCCAGTAAAGCGCTTGATGTTGAGTTCAATGAAACATTTACTGTAGAAAAGGGCCTGTGCTGTCTTCTGCTATTCCCGGCATGTGTTGGACTTCTCTCTGGGCATATGGTGCACATTGCATAAGGCTTTTCTGTCTGATACAGAACAGTCCATTTTTGCAAAAGAGGGCACCCATTGTCTCTTGACATCACTTCTATTTTGAGGTTGTTGCTCCGTTTCAAGTGAGCAGTTAGTCATCCGCCTTTCTTTCTCAAAAGATTTTTAAAGGTGTAGTGCAAAAGCTTGAGTGATGTATTGATTATGTCAGTGTTTTTTTGCATGGTTGTAGTTCATCACTGACATGCTGTTATTTACTAATTACACACTTAACATTAAATACAGCTGAGGCTGAGGGGAATGTCAGTAGTTCTGCAGGGGTTAAGTTATAAATGAAATATTAGATAGAGCAACAGTGATTAGCTGATTTAATTGGTTAGTCAATTGAAACCTACTATTTTACCAATTAATGTTTTCAGTTGTTTTTTCAAACATTTGATTGTTCCAGCTTATTAAAAAGGAGGGATTTGCTGCTTTTCTTTCATTTGTAATTGCAAATAAAGAGTCTTCAAAGTGATTTGCAGAAGATTATTTTAATAACTGTGAACACAATATCAGATTGTTGATAATGAAAATTATTGTTAGGTGTAGCTAGGGGTCGACTGATGTTTTTTTCACAGCTGATATCTATTATTAGTAACCCTGTAAGTAGACAGTAGACAGTGTGTGGGAGTTTGCTTGCATTCATGGCATTGCATCATTCTATACATTCTAAACATATTAAGAAAGAAACAGTTGTTTAATGACTTCTGTGATTAATAAGGGATCCTTGTCAAGTCCAAAGTATAACCTCTGTGAGCATAATGAAACCAGTGTTGATTGAACAGTTTTCAGGACATAGATGGGACTTCCTGCCAGTCTTGGAATACCAGGAATATTGTTCACATAACTTATTATTTAATATCCTGAACACGTGGCAGCAGAGGAAAGATGGCAATTTTACTCCACTACAGTCATTTGATAACTTAAGTTACTAGTTACTTTGCGGACTCAGATTATTCATGTTGATAGGTCATTACTTTTACATGTATCCAGACGGATAGTTTTGTGGGATGTCGCTTCATCAGCGCCAAAGTAACGCATTGTTGAATTAATTGATTTAATTGGCAGTCATACAAAGAAAACCCACAGATATTAATTATCTGAAAAATACTAAATGTTGTGTTTGATAAGTCTTTAGTTAACTTTATGATGGTGCAGTTTTAACTATTAACTACTTCTTTAAATCCAGTTCAAGACACACTGCTAGTAGAGGCAGCATGAACAAACCGAGGTTAAATGATTGTGAAATGTGCAGTATGAATGTCAACAGTGGGCCTGTGTTCCTCTGTGCAGTGTTGTGTCCATGTGAACACTATCATCTGTCTCAAATGATTGTTCAAATGACTTTCTGCGTGAGAGTGGAGACCGCAGTAAAATGTTTTGGTTTTACTTCTGTCAGAATTGACATTAAAGCTTTCTGATTACCATATGCAGTTTGGTTTGTCTGGGGTGAGTGGAATCTAAATAGATCTGACCCCAGCCTCACTCTCAGGACACACTCAATCATCTGCATTTAGACTCCATCATTACCACATTATTCCCTAAAAATCCCAATTAAAGCTGCAGCACACTGGCTCCATTCTGGTTGTGTCTGATGAGTCTCAGACGAGTTCAGCCAAACCGTCATCTCTCAGCGCTTGGCCTCCATCCTCGAGCACTTGCTGTGTGTTGGACTGAAACTGAGAACCAGCGGGTAAATCTAACTGAAAACAGCAGGACACTGTTGAAACCTTTCCTCTGCTGCCGTGTGTGTTCAGGATATTAAATGATAATTTATGTGAAAAATACTCCTGTTATTCCAAGAACGGCAGGAAATCCCATCTGTGTCCTGAAACAGTTCAAATCCTCAAGCTGAAGTCCACATTCCTCACCTGTAACAAACTGGGGGTAGAGGTGTGGTGCCGGCACAGCCGGTGGTATTGAATTATTTTCTGCTCGGGCATTTATCTGCTCTGTGTTTTACAGAATGTCTGGTGCTGGAACTCCTCTAGAGAGACACAAGGCTGGCATCAGTCTCAGAACTTCCGCTCCGCTCCAAAACCCTAAAAATATTTTTTCAGAAGCTTTCAGAAGAGCATTAAATTATCTGAGCTGAAGCCACCAAACATAGCTTTGTGGCTTTTGTGCTGCGACCTTCGGATGCTGCCAAATTTGTAAAGCTCTGTCTTTGAAGTGTTTCAGTGCTGACCCTGCAGGGCAGCATTTGTGATGAAGTGGAATGTGGTTAGTTTTCAAAAAGTCATTTACAAAAGAAATTTGCATTCCAGTGTATTTTGAAATGTCAACCAGTTGTCTAGTAACTCCAATACAGTCTTTCCACAAAGCTCATCGTCTAATAGTTCTTGAGGACTCTGATGCTACTTAAACAGTGCTACTCATACACCTTATCAACAGCAGTCCTTTGCTTAGAAGGCCAGGTGTATCTTATCACTCCCACCACTTCTTCTTCCTTTCTGCTTGTTTCCACACTCTTTTCTTCTTCATTTTAACCAGTTGTTGTGACGCAATAGGAAAGATTGAATGTTCCATCAGAGAAAAATGACAGCTTCAGTCCCTGCACCATGAATGTGCTCTGTGCTCTGCTGTGGCAGTTCTGTATCAACATGACAAGGAAATGCACACTATTGACCTTATCTATTAGTGTAGAGACAAGATTACCGTGTATAATGTATGGATGCAATATAATCTGATTACAACATAAAACTTGAATTTATGAGCTATTGTGCAGTGTTTTGGCACCTGATGAGGCTTTGAATGCATTATATGTCGCTCCTGCTACTGCACTTGCTTCCTACATTTCATTGCGTCACTCTTCATTGGGCTGTGTTAATGCTGTTTTCAGTCTGAATCCTAACACTTTAATATCTGCCTTTGTACATTTTCTGTTGCTCAGCTTAAGCTGGTCCAGAATAGGGATGCCCCTAACAACCAATTTCCCTGACATTTAAACATAATTTAAAACTTAGGCTAGTTGACAAGTTGAAAAAAAGAAACCACAAATGTTGCGCAATTTAATCTATGAATTTAAACACTGTCCCTCAAAATGTTGCATGTAAGATCCATTTGTAATTGCTTATTACATTCTCCAATAACCACATGGCATTTTAAATGCAGCTGACTTGACTAGAAAGATAGAACATTTCAGTGCACATTATTTCAATATGTAATTAGTATGTGTACGTGAATAAGCAAATAGATTTAGCTATTTCTGGTGGCAAATAGCTGGGTTAGAGAGGTGTATTCATCTAGTCGACTCATTGTGCACCATGTTCACAACTCTGCAGGAGGATTTGAGGAAAAGGCTCAGCATATATC
Organism: Diplodus sargus; assembly: GCA_903131615.1. Taxonomy (NCBI): domain Eukaryota; kingdom Metazoa; phylum Chordata; class Actinopteri; order Spariformes; family Sparidae; genus Diplodus; species Diplodus sargus. Next base: position 2,347,829 of record CAEMYA010000021.1, read on the forward strand.
ACCCTGAAATCCAAATTAAACTTCTTTCCATTTGTTCCTTTCACCTTTAGGATTTATTTCAAAGTTCTACTTTTAACATACTAGAAATACACGATCAAGCCATTCTATACTCAAAAAGTTAAGTTTTTCCTCGGCCTCTGATGTTTGAGGGGAGCTTCATTTCATAAAAACAGATTTCTGTCTTTTCAAAGCTCGAAGCTGAATTCTAAAAGTAGTCACAAAGAGACTCAAATTCTATTTTGGTATTTAGGTTTCTCTTGTGTTTATAGCTTTTTGGTGTTCTACACTTAATTGTACTGCTTTTCATGTATTGCCTTAACTGTCTCTTCTGTCTCCCTCTCTCTTTTCTTCTTTCTAATCACTTGGTCTTCTGTTTTGAAAAGTGTTACATAAGTAACGCATGCATGCTAATACCACAAGCCCTTTATGTCCATAGCATTTGTCTCTGGTCTCTGAGTAGACAGACAAATGATTGCGTAACTGTTCTGAGTCCATCCGGTTCAATGACCTGATTAGAATTGGACTGATAGGGTTTTTACGTATCTGCGAGCCACATGTGTCTTCTGATTTTTATCAGCAGCAGCATCCTGCCGTGTGGTCCGTCAGAGAGCCGCATCACTCCGCGCCTCACCTTCATGCTCTGAGAAACAGAAGTCAGGTTTATGAAAAGAAGGTCTGCTTTTTGCATTGTTGCATTTCAGTCCAGGATGTGATAGCTGCTGGTTTCTGTGCTGGACAGGACCAACTTTCTTCCAGATACTTAGATGTCTGCAGACTCTGGAGGCATTTTGAGGGTGCCTTATGGTTATGGAGCCTCGAAAAAGACATTAGGAAATCTCAGGATTAGGAAATCCAAATGTATAAATCATGTATAAATCATTGATAAATCATACATAATCGTGCATGTTGTGACCTCCTCTCCTGTTTTCTTCTTTCTTCTTCCAGACAACATCCCCTACAGGTCAGGGCCGGTCTGACTCGCCAGTTTACACCAACCTTCAGGAGTTGAAAATCTCTCAGTCCAGCCTGCCGCCCGTCCCCTCCGGCTCCCCTCTACACATCCTGGGCGACTGGGAGACCCACAAAGATCTGAGCGGCAGGCACTTCTACTACAACCGTGCCACTGGAGAGCGCACCTGGAAGCCGCCGCGCACCAGGGACGCGAGTGGCAGCACAAGCAGTATCCGAGGAGACAGCCAGGGCACAGCGGAGAGTGAGGTGAGGGCTGCTAAAGCCAGCTGAAGATGTAGTTGTGAGAGTACGTGAATGTGACTGTTTAAAAGATTAGCAGTAGGAAACATGAGCAAAACAACAACAACTGCAACAAAAATAACTTTTCCACAAACCCACAGTAGGTGTGATCACATGTGTGAACGCAGGACTCAGATATTTAGCTTGTATATGAGGAAAAGTGTCAGCTCAAGCCACATAAACAGTGCGATGGACTCTCTTAGCAGTCCGTGGTTGTGCGTTCCTGCTTTATGCTATCCAACACTGCCCCCATGTGGTGGTTTGGTTATTTCAAATTGATGGCTAATTATTAGATTAGATAAGATAGACTTTATTCATCCCAGAACGGGGAAATTCACTTGTCATATCAGCTCAAGATGCAACGAGTACAGTATGATTTGAATATACTGCTGTGCTGAATTGATGAAAATGAATTAACTTACATATGTATGTTTTCGTCAATAGTTAAAACCAGAAGTTCCAGCTTCTCAATTGCAAGAACTTTCTGTTTTTCTCCTTTAACGAAGGTCTCTTCGACATGTGACAAAGGTATTTTTGCAAAAAGAGTTTTGAAACAGAAAAGATCTCAGTGTAGAGGAGCATTTTGGCACCATTTCAGAAATAATCTCTGTCTATACCAACACACTTGAAACCCATATCACGTGGCCGTTCACATACACCTGGAAAGTGTGTGACGGTGTGAATGGGAAGCAGATTGTATACATTGTGGTTGGTTGCTTGGCTATAGAAAAATATTATAAAGAGAGAGGGAAACGTGACTGCTCTTCACAAAGTTCTCCTGGTTAATTGTACTTGTATTAAGATATTGTCACCTGCTATACTCCAAATTTCATTCCAAAGACCATGGGGGCTTGCCTCATCGTTTCCAAAATCTCAGTTTCTGCCCGTCCAGATGTATGTAGTTAAGAACATATAGTTACATAGTTGTAATGCTTAGTCAGCTATTGTTCTGACCACATTATCTCAGTAAAATCTACAGTGGTTGAATGGGAATAAGCAGTGTTTGAATACACTTTTATAAAAATGTGGATCTGCCTTTGTTTAGCTGAGGGAAAAAACAAACAATTCATCAATAGAGTTTTACATTTGTTGGAGCTGACTGATCCCAGAATCACCCTGAACATAGGTCTGTTTGACTGCTTTATGATGTATTGAGATCTCCGCAACACACTAAAATGCTGTGTGACTGCTATACATAGTAAAGTCTTCCTTTATGCTTTCTTTTTCTGTGAACAACATGCCTTTACTTAGTTCAATCAATGAAGCAGTGCAAAGTACTCCCAAGGTGCATAAAACAAGTAGCCTACAGTAAGTACAGTAGGACAACTCAAATACACAGTGTAATTACCCTCTTGAGATTATTAGTGTTGATGTTGTTCCGAGAACATCATATGTAATGATATTATTATACAGGCCACTTATTATCTTTGCAAGTTCACATTTATGTTACTGTTTGGTTTAGGCAACAAAAATGCATGAAACATATGATTTGGCTTGAAATAGACCCTTTTACAACATTAAACATCTCTCTTCTCTCTATAAAAGCAAGAAATCTCTGTCTGTGTGTGTGTGCCTCAAATATCTCTGCAGATCAGGATCTGATTTGTCGAATTTGTTTGGACTACAATGATACCATTGATAAATTATTTCATTGTCAACCATAGCCACTTGCGCACCAGAGCCAAAAACGACGATAGAGATAGAAATCTCTCAACTCTCAAAACTTGCTGACATTTAGAGCATTTGGAGTGTATAGTTAGTGTGTTACGTAGTATTTGGTGTAGTGTGTTTAGTGTGTAGTGGAGTCGTTTTTTTGTTTAATGAGTCAAAACAATGAGGAGAAGCTGAATGTGGAGCAGGCAGTGCAGCTCTTCATTGAGCAGGAAGGGGCCTGAGGCATTGCCTGTATTTAAATGTAAATAGTTACATATAACTTTGTAAATTTTCAACATTTATGCACACATTTAGCAAACAACAATTTATATTTGCATTATACGTAATAAAAATGGTTTGTTAAACATATTTGTGGTTTTCACAGTAAAAAATCTAACTTTTTCCTACTCAGATTTAATGTTTTTTGTGATATTAGGTCCATTGTGTTAATACATAATATGTCAAAATGAAAAAATAACTGTACAGACAATGTGAGGTTGTGCTGAAAATAATGACACCAAGCAAGGCAAGGTAAATGGTTTTTAAGGTGAAATATAATGGCAAAATCAAAAATAGTCAAAAACAGCCAATTATACCCTGGAATATCGGATTTCACAACAGACCTAAATATCCCTGACGTCCCACCTTCAAACAGCCTCATTTGGCCATCAGTGAAAAAGTTTCTTAACCTCCCACTTTTCTATAGGAATACATACTTCCTACGGGCACTGCACTAATATGTTAGAAAGTACAACTTCTCCTAGATGGTCTTGTAGCAAAACTGAATATGTGTACCAGGGACAAATATGATATCAGATTCTGCCAACAACACTTGGATGTCTCTCTTTTTTCTCCTCCCCAGTCAGTGTGTTGGTGTGTGGGGCAAGAAGGAGGTAGTTCAGTTGTAGTGGTCAGCAAAATGGAAAAAACGGATTACCAGGCTACAGAGTTCATAGAACCTTAATAACTAGGCGGGACAGCTAAGAAGTCACTGATTTATGCTGAACTGCTCAGTAGCTACTAAAGGAGCATACGTTATAGATATAGAAACCTGTGTTGTTAAGCTCCCTTTCTCTTCTTCTGTCCTCCCCAGCCGCTGTCCTCAGAGGAAAACTGTCACAGCACCCACTCGAGTCAGTCTGACAGCCAATATGGGTCGCCACCGAGAGGCTGGTCTGAGGAGCTAGATGAGCATGGACACACACTCTATGTCTCTGAATACACACAGGAGAAGGTGCAGTCTATTGATTAACCATGAAGCTTATAGGCTGATCACAGTTGTCCAGGAGGAAGAGTTTAAGCTCATTGTTTAACCTCTGTGTCTTCTTTTATCTTGACACCTGCGTCAAATGTTGTTGTCTTACTACTCCGTGGAGGCTGACTAGTCTTTGTGTCCACAGTGGATAAAACATGTGGATGAACAAGGCCGACCCTACTACTACAGTGCTGATGGATCCAGGTCAGAATGGGAGCTCCCCAAGGTAAGATTGTCCTCTGAACACTGGCTGTTTGTGTGCTTTTGTCCCTGTTACATCAGTCCCACCAAAGTAATCTCCTTCTCTTGAAAATAGAAATCTTGACACATTACATCACCCAGTAACACACTTCCGCGTGACTACTCCTCCCCCTTGTTGTATACTTAAGACTGGTCCTGTCAATGTAAGTGGATAAGTGACGGCTCACACTGGAGCCAAGTTTGTGTTGAACTCTGGGTGACTGACTATTACTGGCTCCTTACCTTTTAATCTGGAGAGCTGATCAGATACAAGCAGTCCATTCTCAGGGTGAATAGACAGTCGTACGGACATGGACATATTCAGGGAACTTTACTGGGGACTGTTTAGGACCATGGCTGGACTATAGGATAAGTCCCTCTATCCAATGGTGCTGTGGAGGGTAAAAGGAGAGGTAGGGGAGAAGAGAGGGGAGACACTGTGCTAAAATAACTCTTCGATGTCTAAGCTTCACCTCTCCTGTCTGTCTCTGCAGTACAATATCTCCCCTCAGTCAGGAGAAGTTCCCAAGAGTCGCAGTCTGGAGAGGAAGCAGCAGGATCCTATCGTCCTCACCAAGTGGAGACACAGCACCTACGTCTTGGACCTCAATGACAAGGTAAGACACAATGAAGACAGCAGGACTCAAAATTCAAAAACTCGTGGTTTACGCAGACGGTGGGTCTGATTGGGTTGGACACATGCACTCTTGCTGCTGCAGGTTTTCTGGCAGGCTTTTCATTTGGTCTTTCCTTTACCTGTTTTATTGGCAGTGAGTTTAATTTCACAGTTCTAATGACGCTCTCAACTCCAAGGCTTACAACGGCTTAATCTGTCTCTTTTACTTTGAAATCTTAGCAAATGGACACGGCCTCCAGAGGCAGCAGCCTGGGTGCCCAGCCTGGCCGTGGCTCCCCTGGTTGGGCTAAGGGGGGGTTGTGGTGGTGGGTCTGCTGGGCCTCCTGAGGCAGCAGGGGTGTTTGTTGTTCAAGTGAAAATTGGGTTTTATGTTTTAAATGTCAGTGAAAACCAATTTAAAGTTTTTGTTTTGAATGGATTTCAGCTAGTTTCTGATCAGATTCCTCTGAAACTTCTTCAGAGCAGGGTAATCCATTACAGTTAACGTGTTGTTTTAAAAGAGTGCTCTAGTTTTTTAGTATCAGTGTTGGAATAAGTATCCAAAAGTCATACCGGAGTAAAAGTTTTTATTTAGCATTGCACTCCTATGAAGTTATGGGACTTATGGGAGATAAACAGAATGGTCAAAGTTGAATCTACAGAAGCCGAGATATTCTGACTTAAGGTCCCTAGCACGATCCAAGCTCAGGTAAACCCTGGATCCTACATTTCCCATAATGCAAACCAGCCTAATGTGTTTGCTCGCTGTGATATGTCATTTCAGATGACAGATTTCTCAATTCATCCTCCACACTCAAATAAAATAAATGTTCATTAATTATCTGACTTAGTAATTTACTACATTTTTCATTTCTGTTTTAATAGTAGCATATAGGGACTACAACTACCTAGCTTTTGTTATACAACCTCGTGCTGCAAAATGATAATAACAGAATCTTGTATTTGCTTAAAATGAAAACATAACTGCATTTATTTGAAGAATGTTGTGTAGAGTAGATTATCCATGGCCAGACTTCGCCATTGCTTATATTGCACAGCATTAATCTACACAGAGGTATACATGCGTCTAAATGAAATCCTCCAATGTAGCAACACAGTGTATAAATGTAAGCATTCAAGAACATCTGCAGTTGATATAGGGTTAAGAATATTAAGGAATGAATTCAAGATTTTGTAAAGCCTAACAACCAAAACACAGCCACCAAAACTCTGGGTGCTCCTCCCTCACTCAGCACAGTAGACATACTATCCTGTATCTTCAGTTTCCTGTGCTACAGTAACACATGGCTGAGAGTGTCAGGTCAGGGATAATCAGAATGAGCTGCCTGGATGCTTGGGTTGACATTTTGGATTTAAACACATGGGTACACTTCAGATTTTGCCTGTGTTCTCTCAGTCCACCCTTAGATAAAGACAAAATAGTGTTCAATGCTCTGTTGTGCTATTTACATGCACATGCATTGGTAAAAGCAAGTATATCTCCAGCCGAACAGTCGATAACCTGACATTTCATTTAAGAAGTAATCCTTCAAATACTTGTCACCATAAAGCTTGTCATGCTTAAAGTATTTCATCCATATCTTCTATTGAACCTGTAAAATTGGTACATGCAGTGCATTTGAAAAACATTTTGAGACTGAGGAATATACATTGCAGGCTAACTCTGTGGTGGTTTTGTTGCAGTTTTCTTTTAAACTCTGGCGCTTCACTTCCGACTCGCCCAAGAGGAGATTTCGTCTCTCTCTTTACCGTAATAAAGTTGGTACCACACAGAGCCTCTCTTCTCCAGCCCCCTCTCCAATCAACATGATCCGTTTGATTCACTGTCTGTGTTATCGTTAGCTAGCTGAGGTAATACGAAAATCAAAGCCATGTCAATCAAAGTATCTGATTTGTTCTGATCATGGATCGGATAAACAGGAAGGAAGCACATTATTTTAATGAGCCGTCTTAGCATTGAATTAACACTTTTCCTCATAGGCTCAGAAGCATGTTGTTTTCAAACTAAATCATAACTTCATCTTTACTTTCTGATGACTTACACTAACATCCAACAAACTTACCATCTTCAGGTTGCTGATCTCCTTTCTTCTTCTCACTAACCTCAGACTGACTCTCTCCATGTCCTTGTAGTTTGCTGTTAGTTTTTATGGACTCATCATGTTGTGCCTCTTGTTGGTAGGAGTGTGCTCCGGCGCCCAAGCAGAGCTCTCCAGACTCTGACTCCTGCCCCTCATCTCCTAAGCACCCCGCGACAGTTAGTATCCCAGCTTGCACGGCATCGCATCACACTTACCATCATCCTGCTTTAAGTGCATCAACATACAAACATTTTCACATCCTCTAAACTCTCCATCTGTACATTGCATTTTGGTTTCTCTCATCAGCTGCATGCCAGATCCTACATCTAACTGCATTACATCTAACAGCAGGACTAAACAGACTTCTACCAGCAGAACAGCAGTGTTAGGGCATCCTCTGCTGGTGATATACGAGCATAACATCAAGAAGCACAGCCACTTCCAGCCACAACATTGTCCCATTTGCTTCAGTGTGTGTGTGTGCGTGTGTGTGGATGTGTCCGAGCAGGTTCTTATCTGTGCCTTCCTCCTCAGCCTTCAGAAAAATGTGGAGTCCTCAATGTCACCAAAATCACAGAGAATGGAAAGAAAGTCAGGTAGGAATCTTAACAAGTATGGCTCAAACCCTGATGAGCTTTTGAGAGAGTTGTTCGACGCCAGACCGATAATGTGTGTTTTGTTGTGACAACAGGAAGAACTGGACCTCCTCGTGGACCGTGCTGCAGGGCTCCTCCCTGCTCTTTGCAAAAGGTCAAGGGGGCAGCACCAGCTGGGTACGTATCCCATCAAGCCCAGGAGGCTTCTTTTTGTAGCATTCCATTCATCTCCGTGTTATTTCTCTCTTCCTTATTTCTGCACAGTCACCTGTCTTCATTGCTACCTGTCATTCCTCTCCCCTCCCCTCCTTTCCTTCCTGAAGTCTTACTACCGCAGTGGCTCCATCCCCGAGCTGCTCCTCACTCTCCTTAGCAACTGGAAGCGCTCAGTCAAGCCTCGTCCTGCTGTCTCCTATGTGAACTGTAGGCCTGTGCAGGCTGCCGCTGTATGTCCCTCTTTCTCTCTGCATGTGTTGCTGCTGCCCGTCCTTCATTCATTCATTCATTCATTCATTCACTCCTGCTTAAGCTGTCAGGGAGTGTTTTTATGTGTGTGTGAAGTTTGATTGATCTGCACTAATCAATATCTTTCAGATGTACAAAGTGGTTTAGCATTTTTTGGCTCATTGTTTTGGTTTTCAGTCCCAGAAGTCACTGCTACGGTTCAGTCCCACCACGTCCCTCATCAGTGTTGTTTGCCGCGGTGCCAGCAGCAGGCTTGTTCTGCTTTCAGCCAAAAAGAGCTCTAATAAACCCATTTTACACCAGCGAGCAAGCACAGTGGAGCATTTTGAAGATTAAGAGGCAGATATTTGTTTCATGAGCTGGTTGAGGCCTATACAGAGCTGAAAGAGATAGAATATTTGACTGTACTTATTAGGTGGGCAGTTTGACTCAGCGCGGCCAAAAATGCTGGTGGAAAAATATATTGAAGATTTCAGTTTCCGTTCAAGTGGCTTTAATGCTATGACTGCATATACTGTAATACAGAGTTGCTAATGTGTATTAATACCAGTCATACAGTCATAGTAAACACAGATAATAAAAAAAATAATGATGCGAATGAGAACATGAACAAGCTCAATGAACGTGAACTTATTTATTGAGATTAAAAACAGTTCACAGTGACCGCTAAGGCTGTGCATTACCAACCCAATGTGTCTGTATTTGACAGCTTATGAGATTCAACAATCTTTTTCCAGAACCTCTTACTCAACTCATTCATTCAGATTTATCTCAAAGGTAATTATTGTCAGTGGACAGTATGAGCAAGCAGATTCAAATATGGAGCCTAGCAGATTTATCCCAGTAAAACCTCTGTATCTCCATGAGGCCCAACAGTACCCTTTAATTCAATCAAGCATCATTCAGTTTTAAGCTAACTAGCTTAAATCTTAAAATAAAAACTGCCGATCACTGCTCAACCATCCTTAAAGATCACCAGATGTAGGATCTACATCAAACTTTACTTACTCATGAATACCAGCCACCTAAATACACCAGATTTTCCATAAGGGTCCATTTATTATTCCCTTATAATGACAAACTGACAAATGTTGCTAACATGTAGTTCAAGTTTCATCCAAGTTTCATGGACTTCCATCAGTAGTTTTTGTGTAATCCTGCTGACATAGAAACACCAAAGGGCCACAGGCGAAAACATCACTTTCTTGGCAGAGGGAATAATGGTAATTACCAGATCACGGAAACCCTGGAGGACACAAACATGAGTCTAACAAAATGCTAATGTTCTCTTTGTCTGCTGTATGTGTAGATACGCAGTTGGCTAACATGTTCATCATAACAATCTTTATGATGTGATAATATATGGCAATAATGAGAAAATAAATCAGTAAATGCAGCTTTAAGTTGGATGGAAAGATTAAATTCAGCTCAGCCTCAGTAAGGTTGTAAAGTAGAATTTCAGTTGGATTTATTTTCTAGATTTAGCAAGACAACATGTAAAATATGAGTTGTGTTATCCCTGTTTTAGATGAGAATAGATTAGAATAGTTGAGCAGGCTGTCAGGAGAGGCGTAGTTAAGGAAAGACATGCAACAAATATTGCTGCTCTGCGTGATAACCTGGAAGAATATCAGGAGACCGGTGTAAAGACAGAGTTCCTAACTGGTGTTCATTTACTCACAATAGTGGGGTTTGAGCTGAAGCCAAAGTGTCACAACAACTATCATTTAGAATTGTAAAGGTTTATCAATGTTTATCGCAAAAATGAATAACGTGAACTGAACTGCTGCATCACACTCTGTACGATCCAGCTACAACCCTGAAATAACAGAGTTAAACAAGTGAAAAGAGCTTGAAAGCTTTTGAGTGATTCAGATTTTCTGTTCTTGACTCTAACCAAATGCATTTTGTGTTCGTTAATATGCACATGATATAGATAACAACTAACAGTGTTTCTGCTTTTCTGGTAACACCATACTAAAGATGTGTGTGCACACAAAGAGCTGCAAAATCAGATTCACAGTAGCAGTGTAGTAGATTTGGTTTCATGTCCGAGCAGTTCTCTAACATTTTGACATTAATCAATTCATCTGATTTCTTGTTTTTGATTATGAAAACCCCCCTAAACCAGCAGCCTGTCCCTGTTATATCATCTTTGTGTCAGAGGTGGAGTCTCATACTGTTTCCTTGATTTCAGAAGTTTGGCAGCAACCAGTCAAAGCCCGAGTTCACTGTTGATCTGCGAGGTGGGTCAGTGGACTGGGCCTCCAAGGACAAGTCGAGCAAGAAACACGTCATCGAGGTATCAGATACAGCAGAGCTGCTGTCAGGTTTCCTCGTAAATTTAAATATGGCGTTTTGGTAAAAAGTAATGTGGACTTTTCCTCCCTCAGCTGAAGACTCGTCAAGGCACAGAGCTACTGATCCAGTCTGAGATCGACAGTGTCATCAACGACTGGTACCGGGCCCTCACAGAGACCATCAACACACATGTGAGGAAACATCTTTCATTAGCAAAATCATGAGATGTCAAAAGCTTTATCTTCCCTCTGTCCTATCCAAACCAGAGTCTATTCAGGAGCAGAAATAGATGAGTGGCTGCAGTCCATTCTAGGATTCCCCCACATGCTTGGTTGGAAAGTGTGGGCCTTAAGAGTGAAATAAGCCTAAACTGACTTCAATCTCATCTGTATCTGTGTGTCCTCTCCAGGCCTGGGAATCAGACGAGGCCATTGAGGAAGACATGCCTGAGTCTCCTGGAGCTGAGAAACAAGACAAGGAGAAAGACCACAGGGACAAGAAAAACAGAGGTAAGACAAACAGAGGCACAACATTTCCCTTTCCTCTGTCTGCCACTCATACATCTCACTCCATACCCACACACCTACCAAACCTACATGACCAGGATATCATCACTGCACATCCATTATGTCACTGCCCCTCAAACAACCTCACACACACTCTAATGTTTTGCTGTCGTTGCTTCTGTGTTGTTACACATTTGCTCCAATAATAAAAACTCTTATGTATTATTTGAATGTCTGTAATTTGAGTAAGCACTGTCAGTATTCACTGCCAGGTCAGTGGCCTCTGCAGTAGTCCCAGCTGTTTATTGGCTCCAGATCTGTGCGGTTGTGATGGAAACACAACAACCGGATGCACATGCAGATTTTTGCTCTCTACTGTTCCCTGGTTTCTGACACATTCGTGATGAGCAACCTGATACACAAGAAAATAAAACAAGAGTGTCTGTATCAGCGTCTCCAAGAAATATACTCATACCCTGCCTGTCTTCCTCAGCCATGAAGACCTCTGTGAGTATGGACTCATCGGACCAGAAGAAAACCAGGATGAAGCTCAAGAAGTTTCTGATCCGTCGACCCACCTATCAGGCTGTCCGAGACAAGGGCTACATCAAAGGTATAAAGACAGAATACAGAACAGGAACTCACCACATTTTGGATCATCTGCCACTCTTTGAATGTTATATCAGACAGTTGGAAACCTTTGTGTGTTTGCAATCACAGATCAGGTGTTTGGCTGCAGTCTGACCAGTCTGTGCCAGCGGGAGAACACATCAGTCCCCAACTTTGTCAAAATGTGCATCGACCATGTGGAGAACACAGGTACGAGCGCCAGAGCTCTCATTTCCTCTGCCCTCGTCTCCAGGTCTGTCTTAGAGGTGGAGATGACCAAACGCTTCGTTGATTTGAATCATTTTGTTTGATGCGTCACAGCTCATGACTCTGAGACATCATGGTGATCCAAAAGTTCAGTGGTCAATCAATCAGTCAACCAATCAATCAATCAATCAATCAATCAACCAATCAATCTTTATTTGTATAGCACCAGTGCACAGCCAAAGTTATCACACAACACGTTTCAGTTTGAGCAGATCTAGACCAAACTCTTCCATCAACTAATTTACAACATTGAGTGACTCACTCACTTTGTAAATGGTTGTTTGTTTCATACAAGTACAAATCCAGACATAGAAGCATTGTTCATAAGCAGACACCCAGCTGCAACACTCATCACATGCTATTTTTCTCTTTAATAAGGTTTGCATCTGTTATGTGCTGAGTCTGCACTGCCATGTGTAGTCACTAGTGAGGAGACCTTCAGTGCTAAACTGCTGATTTATTCAGTGACACTGATGATTCAGTACAAACACTTGAGTTTGAAGAAGCAGTGATTCGTTCAGCCATCTGTTTTCTCTGTGACATGAGCCACAAGTGAATCCATTTGGAATACAATTCCAGTCGTGAGGTTAGACAGATACTCTTTTTCACCACTAACTTTTCCCAGAGCTTTAAACTACAGTTTCCTCAGTGGAATTAGTCAGTATCGATGATGATATATCTGTCTGGCATCACCAACTGTAGATAGCCTTGTATTGAATCACAGTGGAGCCTGTTCAGCCTGATGAATCAGTTGGAGTTTTGTCAATGGTACTTTTAGCCATGCAGAGGTGGACCTGTTTTTATAACTACCTAACTCACAACCAACTGTGCAGGAGACCAGAGACAAAGACACACTGTATGTAAAAGGCTGTGTGTGTTTAGCCCTCAGTAATTCTGACTGAATGTCTAAATTTGAAGTGAAGACATTTTACAGTTTCATCATGTTCAGTTTCAGGACTGGTGTTTAGTTACTGCTGGTGAAAACCCAATATTTCCTGATTTTGCTGCTTCTCAATAAAATGTTTCGGATAGAAAAATAACAGGGTGCTTTTATTGTGAAGAATTTTAAGGAAGTGAGACATCATGTCAGCCGAGCTTTGTTAGCTCTTTGTTCTTTAAAGAGCAAGCTCACTTAACAATGGAAATTCAGTCATTATCTCCTCCCCTCATGCTGATGGAAAGTCAGGTGAAGTTTCGTTCACAGGAAAACAACATTGCAGCGTTCTCATAAACAACTGGAGTAGATGGGGACTTGTTTAAAATGCAAAAACAACCTAGAATAAGACACATTGACATTTTTTACACCCTCAACGTACAGTCAAGCTTGTGCACCCACCTCAGACAGGGTGCAGTAACACTTTCTGCTTAATAAAAGGTGTAAATAACATCTTGTCAAATTGCTTTGGGATCTTGGGTCTTAAAGTGAAACTCGCCAAAAAGCAACCTGGGCAAACCGTAGTTTCGTTTTCGGGCAAGCTAATTTTCAATGGAGTGCAGGGGCACTCTTGGCAGCTGCATCTCTGAAAACGAAACTACGGTGAATCTTAAAAGTGCCTCTTTCATCGTAATTATGCTTTTACATGAAGGTTTGACTCATATTCAATCCCAAATAAAACCGTGGTTGCTTTTTGGCGAGAGTTTCACTTTAAGGAGACTTGGATTACGACGTATGAGCTGGATTGACCCATTTTATTTATTTTTGATCTTATTTAATTTTATAGTTGTTTCTTTTCATTTTAAAACAAGTCCCCAGCTTCTTCAGCTGTTTAGGAGAATGCTGCAACTTTGCTCCAAAAATGTTTTGTGGACTATTAAATGTCGCCCAGCACTGGCCATGATGTGATTTCACTAGAACAGTTTCTTATTCTTCTTCTTTCTTCATATATCGATGTTCCCTACCATAATCACCGATCAGCGCAGCCTCAGTTTGGAGAAGTAGAGAGCCGCTCCAGCCAGACGCTCAGCTTTGTACTGCAGTGAACGAGTCCAGAGAAAACGAGAAATTAACCACCTAAAACAAGGCTCACCTAAAAAAATCTATAACACTTCAAGTGTACGTTGTATAGAGAGTGTTCACTGCATTACAAAGCTGAGCGTCTGGCTGGAGCAGCTCTCTAGTTCTCCAAACTGAGGCTGAGCTGATCGGTGATTACGGTAGGAAACAGATCGACTATAGATATGTACTTTATATGACCCTACTTCAAAAAACACGAACTATCCCTTTAACAGAAGCCACAAGGTGGTGCGAGGACATGCCAAATGTTTGATCAGACACATTTTGTTGGTGCTGTTGGTCTGAGGAAGGGCTGGATGATATGGACCAATAGTCATATCCCGATTATATTTAGGCTGAATATCGATATATACGATATATATCCCGATGTTTTTATCTCAAAGTGAGAGCAAATGTTCAGTCAAAGTCAAAGCCAAATATGACATGCCACAGGTAGTTTTATTATTATTCTGTATAACAACAGGAGTACCTTTTTTAAATCAAATCTCCATAAAGTACACAGTTAAATAAAATTACATTTGAACTATATCGCTATATGCGATATGATCTAATTCCATATCACATTTAAAAATATATCGATGTATTTTTCTATCGCCCAGCCCTAGTCTGAGGTGAGCTCGGCATGCAGACCCACAGTTTTCCCTTCTGTCATCCTTCTCTTGCAGGTCTGGATGTCGACGGCTTATACAGAGTGAGCGGGAACCTGGCGGTGATCCAGAAACTCCGCTTTGCTGTGAATCATGGTAGGACCCCGGTGCACTGCCCGACCACTAACAGGCCTGAAACACTAGTGCATTATATGGGATGGTACAGTGGACATTTGTGGGACACGTAATGAGCTCTCAGCACACAGAACACACACTCTCTACACAAACACACACGCACACACATTATGTTGATTGTGCTGTAGTGATCCCTCGTCTCCATCACTGTCTCTTTCCATCCTCCCATCAGATGAGAAGGTGGATCTGGATGACAGTAAGTGGGAGGACATCCATGTCACCACCGGAGCCCTCAAGATGTTCTTTAGGGAACTTCCTGAGCCTCTCTTCACATACGGATCCTTCAATGACTTTGTAAACGCAATCAGTGAGTAACTCACTTTACTGCTCAGACACACTATTAGCAGGCACTGACTATACATCGTTTTGTCTCTTGTTTGGCCACAAGATGGTGCTGTGCACAAGTACCTTTACTGACTGGCCATCTGTGTCTCTGCTTCAGAATGTTCGGACTACAAGCAGCGACTGAATTCAATCAAAGACTTGATCAAGAAGTTGCCAAAACCCAACCACGACACAATGCAGGTCCTCTTCAAACACCTGCGCAGGTAAGCGAAGACCAAAAACAGCTCTCTCACCAGTTTTTATATAGCTCTGATTATAAATTAAAGTGTAAAATCCCAAATCACAAGAAGGTGCAATGTCTTTGATAAAGTCAGATATCTCCTGTGAGGTACTGCAGTGCTACAGAGATGTCCTGGCCTTCTCAACATGTAAGAACCATGTTTGTTTGGTGCAGACCCACCAAATGTCACATCATCAGGATTGAAATTTTGGGATCTACCAATATTGTCTTTCAGTGTCGATACTGATACAGATTACAAGTAATCAAAAAGAGACCAATATTTTGAACTGACATACATTTACAATAAACAAGAAAGCATTAGTGTCAAAATTTAGAACAGCGAGTGATGAAACACATCAAAACCCAACAACTCTTTGATTATTATCATAAATGAGGAGAAAAGGCTGGGTTGGAACCAGCAAATGTTGGACTTCGTCTTTGACTCGAAAAAATGACAATTTACAAAATAGTTGGCCATTAACTTTCTTTAGATGGACTGAACAACTCTTGAACCCATCACTGGCTCAAGTAGTTTCAGGCTCTGATTGTTTACCCTCTGTCACACTGATCAGCCTGTGGGCAAACACAAACTACACCCAGGTTTACCTTGTATCCTTAGCCCACTGGAGCCTGTGGCAATATCATATGTTCACAATGACATTTGCCTAGGTTTCCAATTTGCATTTATATGGTGCTGTGTATGCTGTAATTCAGTACCTATGAAGTGGTGTTTCTTGAGGGAATTTATAGTGTGACATTCAGTGTATGGGTCTACGTATATCAGCGGGCGGATTTAATCTTCTTTTTTTCTCCCTTCCATGAATATGTTATTGTTTTTGTGCATCTGCATGCAAGGATGTAGATTCTATTTAAAAAGGCTATTATGCTCTAGCCTGGAGCATTCAGCACTGCTACGGAGTGTGTGTCGTGAGGCTGCCTCGGCGCTTGGTCTCGAGCCCTAAGGATGTGTGTAAAGATTGTAATGTTGTTTTTCTAGATGAAACCCCCGAAGCTGCACTAAAACCAAAGGTTGTCAAACAAATCCTCGCTTACTTGAAGGCATTTCTGACACACTCCATATTTAAATGTCCTCGTGTTCTACTTTTCTCTGCCTTCAGGGTGATTGAACACGGAGAGGCCAACCGCATGACCACCCAGAGCGTGGCCATCGTGTTCGGACCCACGCTGCTGCGGCCCGAGACCGAGACGGGCAACATCGCGGTCCACATGGTCTACCAGAACCAGATAGTGGAGCTCATACTGCTCGAGTACGAAAGCATCTTTGGCAGGTAGAGGCCCCCACTCAGAGGAGGATGCTGGCTTCTTTTTCCTTTTTCCCCTCTTTTCTTTGACTGAGCTGAACATTGCTGTGGACCAAGCAGTTGGAGGAAAAAAATAAAAATAACATTCATTGACAGGACAGTTTACAAAAGTGTTGCACTTACAGAAGTTTTGGAGATGAATTTCAAAAAATGGTGTACAGATTTCACCCGCTTTTCAGTTGCCATTCCTGCTGCGAGAAGCAGGCCGGACTATGGACAGTGTTTAAGAGTGGTGCCGTGCTGACGTGCTGACGTGCTGACGTCCTTGTGGTTTGGTGGATTTGAGTATTCAGGTGTTTTCACATACACTGGATCCCTGTGGCCAGTATTTCGAACTTCAAAGTGGAGCTGGTGGAAGGCGACCGAACCTTGGCGCATCGCGGAGGGGACCGCGCGGCATTACAAGCCAAACCGGCAACCTCATCCCCTCTCTGAAGGAGTGAGCTGAATCCGAACTGGATACGTTTTCTGTGTCTTGGAGCTTCGTGTGTGATGTATCAGCCATGTGTGTTGTTGGAAAAGGTGGAAAAACTAATCAGTGTTATGTTAACAGACTGTCTTTTGGCACTTGGATGAACTGGAGTTACAGATTGTGTCCCCAACTTCCCCCTAGCAACCCCCGACCCCATCACCATAACCCTAACCCCCACACACCACCCCCACCTCCCCCTATCCACCAGTGTTAAGCATTAACCCTGTGACAAGAGTGTCTTGTGACTTGAATGATGGAGGACTGACCCTGTATGTGTGTGTGTGTGTGTGTGTGTGTGTGTGTGTGTGTGTGTGTGTGTGTGTGTGTGTGTGCGCGCGCGTGTGTGTGTGTGTGCGTGCGTGCGTGAATTAACCTAAATGGAATAAAACCTGAGCAGAAGCATCCTCGTCTTGCCACTTTGTACAAACTGTGTGTCGTATAGTCTTACGTGCTTTGGTAAAGTATGCGTTAAGCTGCCGGGGGTCATCATCTGTGCTCCTCTGTGGACTTCAGTGTTGGTTTCTTCAGTGGCAGGAAATGCCACAGAGGTCCTGGTTTTACTGGAAAACAAAGTGGATTTCTAAGAACTGCAATGTTACAGATTTTTACATGTATTGTCTCCAACTGTCGGCTTGATGACCCTTCTCTTCAACTAAGCTAATAAAGAGTATCCAGAGAAGGGAAACGGTACTGAGAATATTTCAAAGGTTGATGTGTGGGAGCGTCCTGGTGTTAGAATGCAAAAAAGAGCCTTTAAAACCTTTCAGAGCATATGTACAGTGACCGAAACTAGTTGTTAAAATGTGTAATAGTGACAGGTATGTATGCTTTGATGGTGAACTAGTGAAGATGATCTTGATTTTTTTGATTTTGTAAATTTGAATTAAAACATGACAGTACAAAGATAGTGGAAAAAACAGACACATGATGGACTGTGACTTTTGTTTGAAGGTGTATCTGGAGTGTTTGCGCATGGTCAGCTGCACATTTTGAATGTAATTTTCAGGCTAACTGCTGTTTGTGAAATTGCTATGTCTAATAAAAAAAGACGAACTAAAAGTTGCGACTGTAAAGTGTGTCTTCTTTGTCAGAAAGGTGGAGTTGAATATTTGTAGCGTATGATGGAGGGAGAAAGGTGAGTCTGCTGTTTAACCTTCAATCAGCTATAATGCTTCACCTTTCCCTCTGCTTTAATTACACAATTGAATTAATCTACTCGGCTGATATCCTGGTTATTGAATTCAGTGATTAAGCTTTCATGTCTCAATCAATTATATCCCTACCTGTTAATTATGAAATGAACTGCAGTATATTTCTGCAGATTTCTCAAATGCAGCACAACCTCTGCCACTTGGCTTCAATTAATCCGATTTCTACCGTTATTCGAAGGCATTTTTGTCATTACTCCTCGGGTCAAACTTGGCTGCAGACCTGAAGGGTGTGGATTAATTGATGTCTAATTAGTTAATTGCCATGGTGCCAGTTTTGATTAAGAGGCACAAGGCGGACCGAGTGCTAAGCAAAGCTGCTTGCTGCAGGCAGCGCTGAGCGAAAAGCTTCCATCGAGTGTTTCTACTGCAGGTTGTGTTTTTGTGCAGTGGTGGCTGATATTGTATCTACAGAAGATCATCTCTGCCAAAAAAAAGGGGGAAGAAATGTATTTAAAGTGAGGAGAGTTAAAAGTAACATCCGCTCAAAATGACTGGTTCAGTCAAGTTTATGAGATACTAATTCCTGATTATGAAATATAGTCAGAATGTTCCTGAAGTTGAAATCATCATTTTGTTTTTATAAGCAACCGGTGATTCAACACATCTGTTCTGTGCAGAAACATCAACTGTTAACTGTTTGTCCTGGTGACTGGCTGCTGTCGGCCTGAGGGCCCAGACACACCGGGCCAATGTCAGAGGACCAGCAGCGTCCAGCCTGACTGCTGCGTTGCCTCCTGTCTCCTGTGTCTCAGCCACTGAACTCACCCCAGAGACTACATGTGAAGCCAACTAGCCTGTACTCTCTGCAACTGTGTTAAAGAAAATACCTATCTATACCAGCAGGTGGCAGTATAGATTTCGTCAGTCGAAAAAGGAAACCGAAGACTCCGGACAGTGTTTGCCAGAACTTTCAAACCACTCTTACCAGTATGGCACATACAGCACACTTCTTTTACCCTTCTGCATGATCTCATTTTGCTTGCATGATCTCTTCAAAAAGTTTATTTATTGTCTCAGTTTGATTTGTCCTCTTTCTCTGGATGATTCCTCACAAGTGTTAAACATGAGTCATACAAAGTTTAAGATATTCACAGAGTTCGTCAAAATGTTAACGAAGAGTTCTCTTCATATTTCCCTTCTGTCATTCTGAACTTTTCCTCACAGCAACGGGCTTCCATAGATTCTCTGAGGAACCAGAATCGATGTTTTCTTCCAATCCCCTCGTCTCTTTTCTCCGTATGTACCACCACATGTGCCCTCCTCCCTCCTCAGATCACCACCATTCCCTCCTTGACGCCAAATCGAACCCTCTCCCCTCTGTTCCTGCCTACGTGTTAATTTACTGCAACAGGTTTAACTTACACCTCAGATCTGGCTCTGTTTTGACAGAGCGGACCACCTAGGATTGGACAAACGTGTCAGAGGTAGGTAACACTGAATCATGTGCCCCTCTGGAAACCGCAGGCCGTTAAAACAGAGACGCAGAGTGGAGGGCCCCAGTATTTCCAAATGAGAAAACAATTAGATCATTTCTATAATTCATGGGTGCGACCACAGCTCAGGCCCGGGGAGGCATTGAGTGTTTGAAGTGCTCCATATGCTTGCGGTGGTTTTCAGGCCCGATCTGCTCGCTGGACTTCTCCTTGGAGGCTGAGGTGTGGGCAGGTAATGTGAACAAGCCATTATGGAGCATAAAAGATTTATGGGTCTTTAGCGCTCCCCCCTCTGCCTCATTTGCAGGTGGACTGTCGGCAAAGTGGCTGCATGAGGAACAAAGTGGTTGGGAGTTTTCTCCACTCTGGGGTCAACACCCCTCCGCTCTACCCACTGCTTTTTACCTCGAGCTCAGGGAACAAACGGCTGCGTATGATTATAAAACCGTCAAAGTGCAGAAAGAGTATTTCAGAGGACACTTTGAAAGTATCATAATTACCAGCATTCAAATATCGTATTTACTTCCGCTGCCAGTTTACAGAGCGATGTTGAGACAGCTGACTGACCTTCTGTTTGCGGTCTCCAATGGCAACTGGGCCCCCGCCCTGGCTCCCCCATTCACTTATCAGGACTGATGTTCCATCAACCTTTGGGAAGCCGGCACGGGAGCCTTATTTACAGAAGACCCTTGTGGCTCTGCAGAGCTGCTGTGGCTCGCTGTGTGTCTGTGTGTGCGAGTCTTGTGATCCATCACACGCTGGATTTTCAAGAGCCACCAAAACATTTCAGCAATCTAAGAAAGGGTCAGTTTGTCCAGCAGCAGCAGAATCTGTTGTATGATGTATGTGAGTATTTATTCCTCTAGAGGGCATCAGCCCTGCCCGGCTCTGCCCACATAACACAACACAAGGCAAAGGTGTTTTGTTCTGATAAAGAGGCCTAGCGGTGGAAATTACAGATTCACAAGAGACAGATTACAATATTAGTCATAATGGGTGAAGTAGCGCTGAGATTTGTGGAGTTATATTAAAAAAAAGAGTCCTACTTTTCCCAAAAGCATCTATAGCATCTTTCAGTATCTGTTAAAGATTAGAACTCCAAGCCCTAATCTGAGATAGCCCTGCAGAAATTAGCGGAGCAGCCCTTTACATTCTTCAAAACACTGAGCGCTACAAATGAATGGTCCAGTGAACTGTGTTCATGTTAATATACTGAGGCTGCTTCAGCACCCTGCACACCGCCTGCACTCCTCCCTGCACGATCAAAGCTTCCATGAGCACTTACAGCAAAACATCATGCAAGAGAAGAAGAACCGGTTCCAGTTGCAGAAATAACTCATTTGCTGGCGCGCTTTAATTCAAAGCCATCCGTTTTCCAAATGTGCTGTCATAGCTGCAGCGCGCAGCAGACTCGGCTGTGTTCTCGCATGCATGGCAATGCTAAGTAAGCGTGTAAGTATTCCAAATGTCAGGACGGCTCATCGTTGTTATTAACGAGCTGCAGGCGGCAGGAGTGGATCATTTTCCATGGAAATTCAATGCATTTTAAATAGCAGTGGATCAACATTCCAGGCCAGGATTTACATAAGGTAATTGCAGGATGCTGAAAGCACCTTCTCGCCGGCAATAGATTTTTTTTTTTTT
>CAEMYA010000021.1:2379983-2402385 GCA_903131615.1 Diplodus sargus
ACACACACACACACACACACACACACACACACACACACACGCACACACACACACATACACACAATGTCTCTGTGTACGTTCTGCTATTTAGTGGTTGAGTAAATGAACATGATATTTAAGTGACTGCTATTTCCTGAGCGCAGGCTTTTCTTTACTCCTCCTCCTCCTGGCTTTTCTCTAAATTTCCCCGGGGAGTTTCAGCCCCCTGGGTTTGGCTCGGTGTCAGAGTCCCGGCAGCCATGATACTTCATCAGGCTTTTGCACCATTATTGGCAAGAGCACTCCATATCCTCTTAGCAGTTATAGCTTTTCAATTTTCCTTTGAAATGCTGAGCCCAGCAGAACATATGGCAATATCTTGGCTTTAAGTCTCGGATTGAACTGGAAGCCTGTAAAACGGTCCCGCATCCTGAACATGCAGCCACAGGCTACACACTCTCTGACCTTTCTGGAGTTCCAGAGAATTGCCTCGGCGTGGCTGTGACCACTGTTAAAGACATCTATAATAGGCACAATTACAAGATGCTGTTGGAGGAGTTTGACACAGTGATGTTATGGCTTAAGCTGTCCTATAAAGCATTATTCCATCACCAGCCCCCTCTTCCAAGTGTCTCTGGGGGCTCGTTCAGCATGATGGTAGGGTCAAACCTCCTCTGTCACACACACCCCAACACACACATACAAACATATTCTCCTGCAGACTCAGGTAGTTAAAGCTGTACAATGGAATGGACTGCTCCCACTCTATCAATGGACAAAGAAAGGCTGTGGCAGGATGAATCCCATCCCACTCACACCTGCTTTCCCCTAAAACAAAGACTCCAAATCAGAGACACCTTCTTAAGAATTAAGGACTCTCCAGAAAAGCCCCAAAACCCTCCACTGGCAGCAGAATGAGTCGGTGCTTCTGGGAAGACAAAGAACATCAGACAGAGAGAGAGAGAACTATCAAATATGTTCACCAGCTATTGTATCATTTTCAGCTCCTCAACAGACTATAGATTTTTAGTCCATGCCATTACTAATTCATGGGGGGGAGGGGGGGCTCCTGGAAACCTGATCTGGATCAATAGAGTTGACCTTGGGTTGGGCTGCTAATAGTCGGACTGGACTGAGAGGGGGGTTCTGACTGATCTCTGAGCAATATGTGCAGCTCATTTAATTACATCTTCAAAGAGTGGAGCTTGTTACAGAAGATATTAGGGGCACTGTATGAAATGTTGGATCCTGACTTTTTTGCCAGAATGCCCGAACTTTGATTTTTGCTTAAAAGATTCTTAGAAAAAAAAAGCATCCGTTATTTACCGACATTGTACAGCTGGTCTGTGTGCCATGCCTGTACAGTACAGTGTTGGGGAAGCTACTTTGCAAGTGTAGCTTGTAAACCTACATGTATTTCAGCTAAAAAAAAAAGTAGCTTTAGCAACTACTTATACTCATGATGCTCATTAATCAGCGTTAAATAAATCAACACATGGTGTATATGAAACAAAATATAAAAATTCACATGCCAGCAGAAATATGCCTCTCAACTCAACAAAAGCTGACATTTTTGGTCAACATCACAGGAACTTCAGAGGCACTAACACTTAGGCACTAGAACTAGATGCCAGGGCAGAATCGCTTGTTGACACGACACATGAGCAGTCTCTCAAAGTTTTTATCAGACAGCTGTTCTGTTTGGCTCTAAAAACATTGTTAACATCAACATTAAAAAGCCGCTCACATGCTGCACTGGCTGGGACACCAGTGTTGAACTTTACAAACACTTTGGACATTATGGGTAGAGATTTGAAAGCATTTTGTGTTATTGTGTTATTGGACAAAATTGTAGTTTGTAAATTGAGTAGTTAAACATCAAAAAATGACCCAAAAAGCAGTTGAAATGCTTGACACAGCACAAATATGAATGTAGTTTAACTACCAACAAACTACCAGCAAACTGTAGTTAAGCTATGTATTTAAGTCTCCCCAACACTGCAAACAGAGGCAATGAGGCATTTTCTGTAGGACACATCCAACATGTCATGTTTCAAAATCGTGCTCATGAGCAGTACGCTTGAAATTAGGAACATTTATTAAATTTAAATTGTGCTAAATCTTTTTTTCTTCAAGTGTTCCCTTATGGATAGAGTGCAGCTCAAGCTGGATTTTTCTGTGCAAATCAAGCCCACTCTCAGAGAGAAGCGACCTGAAGTCAGCTGGTGGGCTGTTTTTATGTCTAAACACGCTCGAGCCTGACTCAGTTAGTGTAACTGAAGCACTGAGGTTGTGTCACCTTGTCACACAGTTGTTATTATGGTTAAAGCTTGACTGTTCACGCTGATATTACTTATGATCATGCAATATTTATTTGTTCGCACACTATACTACTAAAACAATGTGAAAGCACCATGCAAATGGACCTGACTGGATCCAACCCAAAAGTTTTCGTCAGAACCTCGGCCAGCCATTCGGGTCCCAGTGCGGGTCAGGTACCCATGCTCTACTCTACAAGAGTTGCTCTGTTGCTCACAACATAATATTGTGGAATATGAAATACTCAATAACAAAAGCAGGGACTTGTAATTGATGTATTTTATTGTGAGATGGGGAGTCATAAAAAATGAACAAAAAAAGAAAACAAACAAAAAACAATCACTATAAAAAAAGATGAGGGTGTTAAAGGGGGATGGGCATATAAAACGGGCGTGGTCATGACACTGACATAGAAAGTAACACATTGGCACAAATAAAAACATAAGAACATACATCAATATTATTTTGGCTTGGCAAAAAGGACAGTTTGTGTGGTTAAGGATAATCCTTCAATAAAAACAGCACACACTCATGCTATTAGACATACTATTAGTTTTCAAGAGTTCAGTAGCTTCATATTAGAGAGGGGAAAGAAAACTAAAATAACATGAGAATGGATGCAGAAAGGTCACAAGTTCCAATTTTCAGGCTTGCAGGGTGCAGGTTTCTTTTTTTTTTTCCAAGGAAAAACATAATTTCGTTTGTTCGAAAAAACATACTTCAGTACACCGGAGTCTCATTTTTCGAGGCTTGTAGTTATTTGCCTTTGAATCGTTTTTTCCATAATAAAATATATTATCGTATTAATACAAACTACAGTATTGTACACTACATAGTGTAATAAATAACCATAAAGAAATATAAAAAATAAGACACATAAATATAAAAGTTCTCTATGACTAAACAGACATACCCATCTCCTTGGGGGTGGGGATAATACTGCCATTGCTGAAAACATACAGTACACACACTGAAACAGAACATACCACATAGGGACAAAAATAATACTGACAGGTAAAAACATTGTTGAATTAAACTCCTGGGATTCAGATTTGCCTACATTTTGTTACCTGAAGAGACATCTGAGCATTTCATGGTGTGTTAAACAAGTGCACTGAATAAGCTTTGAAAGGCAGGACACAGTTAATAATTAGAAATCATACTTCATCATCGTCCATTACAAAACATGTGCATTATAAGTCTTTTAGCCGCTCAGATTAGAAATAAAGCAACTTATCTAAAATGTATGATACATGAATAGGTGGTCAGCTAAACTCTACTCTTTCAGGTGTGGTGGTGAGCCAAAGTCAACAGTATTCCGGCGTATTGGTTGACCCGGCAATACCTGATCATAGCTTCAACAGCAATATTCAATGGCACTTCTGATATGCATGTTTGTCTTGTTTTAGATTTTTTGCATATGGCTCAGAGTGGGGCAGGGGTAGGTACAGGGAGGGTCAGACAGTTTTCTACATCCCCTTTCTGCTCGCTCTGAACATTATAACAACAGCTCAACACTTTGAGAAAACACTCCAATTGACTTTGCTTGCATGGAGGTGATGAGAAGATCGATGCCACTCTCGTATCTGTCTGGTAAATATGAAGCGGCAGATGGTTAGCTTAATTTAGCATAAATACTACATGGGGAAAACGCTAGCCTGCTGTTTTTCTGTTAGCTTAACAGAAGTCTTAACAGCTGTTTTCCTTTGTTCCAGTCTGCATGCTATGCTAGGCTAAGCCGCTGCTGACTACATATTTAACGGACAGCTTTACCTTGGTCTGGGTGAATTCCCGATCCTGATTGGCCGCAGGGTGTCCTGATAAATCCATGGACTTGTGGAACTAATAAATAGCTCTAGTGGAACTGTCTGTTCACAGTTCTAAATTGACACATTACAGCCTGTATCTCATTAGAATATTTCATTGGGTGAAGTCCTTTAGTGTATCATCCTCTGGACACCACAGGATGGCCGCTGTAACACACAAGCCATCAGCTCACACCCCATTCGCCCTTCACCTGTCTGCTTCAGGCTGCAGCTGACAGTACACATCATGTAGTCTTGAACATCTTGACATTGTTTTTGGGACAATAACTGCTCTTGATGCTAAACATGCCGTCAAATTGGGAACAGTAAGTTTGCATGCAATCTCACTGACTTTGAATATTGCATAACATTAGCTGTCTGGCTAACAGCTGAGTGAGGGTTCTAGGAGCTGAGTGGACTAGTTTGTCTCCTGTTGTCAAGTGGCATCTAAAGTGCGTCCTGTTTAATGGAGTCTTGTACATCATCATAGCATGACAACCTTAGGGAATGGTAATTAACTTTCCAGCTGTTCTCACGTGTTGCCAGGGAAACAGAGTTTGTAAAGAACTTTTGATTGCAAAACATGGCGATGTAGATGAACAGTAAACTTTTGTGACCATGGTATTAGCGGGACGATGCCCTTCAAGGTGTCCATCGCCATCCATTCATTCCTAGTGATGAACACCTCGTCAGGCATTATCCCTTACATATGAGAGTGGCACAGACCTTTTCCTTTAATGCTCACCAAAATACAAATAAGCATATTTCCAAAAATGTCAAGCTAATTCCTATGGAACACTGATTTGTAAGGAAACTTTGACAACAGTGTGTCTAAAAGGAACTAAAAGACTGAAAAAAGACCAGTTCGCTTTCCGTTGTTTTTCTTCTTAAGGCTCACAATTCAATCAAAAGAACATCAAAAAGACATGTTATGCTAACATCTGCTAGCGTGATGGCGTGGTACATCTAGTGCGGTAATACTGAAGGGTAGACAACACAACTCAACTGTTCAATCCATAGGTAAACCAAGCCACTTGTAGTGCACAGGATTTTTCTTAATTTCCTTCCAACTTAATAAAATACTGATTTTTTTTTTGTTCATTGGCAATAAAAAGGTATAGAAATATCTCCCAACTGTACATCTTTTAAACGTTAAAATATGAGTGATAAAATTAGTAACACTGATAAAAAGAAATGACCCAAGGTGTTTTAGTAATAAAACATTATCTAAAACGTGTCGGCTCTAGCTTCCAAAGTCTGTATAATGCATTTCCTCCGTTTGTTAAAATTTGTGTTAGTCTTCATCACTTTCTTTACAAATGGATCTTTCGAACAGTGAGAAATCGTTCTCCTGTGGAAAAGTCACTAGTATTTTTTCAGGCACACCTGGATTTCTACACAGTAGTGAACTGAAACGATCTGTCAGGGTGACCAGACATCATCTCCTGCGTTCCTCCTCTGCACGCGGAGAGGAGGAATCTGATTGTGTCTCATTGAGGAGTCTGCTTCCTCTTTTAGTCAGTATCTCCTTTCTCTTGCGGCGCCTGCTCAAAGTCTTCAGGAACCGTGTTCCTGTTTGTTTCGCCTCCACTCTCCTCAGTGACCTCCCCCTCTGCTTCCCCTTCTTCAGTCAACCCTTCTTCTGTATCCATCTTGACTTCCTCCTCTTCCTGAATGCTCCCAAGCACCTCCTCTTGCCTTGTGTCAGCCTCCTCTTCTTCCTCTCTCGCCTCATTCTTCTCCTCCTCTCCTCCTCCCTCCACTAATACTCTCTCTATTTCCTCTTCATTCCTGTCTTCCTCCTCCTCCTCCTCCTCATCCCCTCCTTCATCGCCTATCTGCACTACCTGGATATCGTCCATGTCCACCGCACCTTCCTCTTCCTCCTCCAACTCCTCCTCGCTCTCCTCATCCTCTCTGGTGCTGCTCCCTCGCTCATCCGAGTCCAGCTGGGAGGGGGCCAGGAGCCGCCTCTGCACCCGGCTCAGGGCCTCCATCTCGGCCTGTACCTCGCCGTCCTCCTCGGGGCTCTCCCGGCCTCCAACTTGGCTCTGCGTCTCCTTCTTGCAGTAGGAGTAGCGATGGTTCATGTGCTGTGAGTAGGAGCCCGAGTGGGAGAAACGCTTGCCACACTTGTCGCACTGGTATGGCTTCTCCCCGGAGTGGAGCCGCATGTGTTCGATCAAGTGGTGTTTGTGTTTGAAAGCCTTGCTGCAGATGCCACACTCGTGAGGTCGCTTCCCTGCAGAGACAGAGAAAATGAACATGTCAATGTCTGTGTTTAAGAACACACACAAAAAAACCCGCTGTTGAGTAAAACAGCACAGGCATGGGAGGAAAACAATAAACTCTGGTGTGATGGCAGTGAATCTCGTCACATTATCGCGTGGAAGGTTGATAGACTCCTAACAGCATCCATCATCAATGTATCCAAGGAAAACTTCAAAACAATACAAACAAAATCACAACAACTGTGCTTGAGAACCTTCAAGGAAACTTTATCTAGGCAGGGAACAGCTCGTTTCACCTTGGATGAGGTCACTTGGAGCTGAAAACTACGGTTGCACGCCAGGTATCAGAGCAATAAAGAAAAAAAACTAAAACGCCTCTGAGAGCGTTGACCTGCACTTGGCCACGGAATCATCATCTTGGAGCGATTCAAATCACTACCAGAGCTCGCCTCTTGCAACATTTGGTGCTTCACATGAGAAGCTGGCAGTGCAGAGGTGGGGAGTTGGCGGAAAGAACTTCTCAGACCTCTTCTGTGCATATTGAGTAATACCTGCTGGAATGGTGGTGTCCACCCTTCTTTACGCTGTAGCTCAAAATCCCCTTTCGCTCACACTCTGACTCATCTTTCCCGGGACCCAGCAGTGAGTGATGGTGAGACAAGTTCCGGTTCCATCTGTGAGTTTTGGCTAAATTTGTGTGTAGGCCTGGGAAGCACATGCATTTACCTGTGTGTTCGTATTTGTGTCTCAGCAGCGAGCTGCTCTTCTGGAAGATCTTATCACACAGGTCACAGGCGTACATGCCGCTGTCCGTCTTCTTCATTTTCTTCCTCTGAGGGCCAGAGTCGGAGTCGTTCTGCTCCTCCACAGTGGACACGCCTTCTGAGTCCTGCTTCTCCTCCTGGAGAACATAAGAAATCACAGATGTAGGAATTCAACGTGACAAGTGAAGCAATGTGTGTGTGTGCACCGCAAATGTGTGTGAGCTTGTGCATTCACTCCAGACGCTGCAGCGCTGTCTCGCTGCGAAGCTCCAGAAACATGTTTTGCGGACTATGAAACTACAACTGACTTTCCATCAGCATGGGGGGAGGAGATTACGACTGAATTTTAAGTTTTGGGTGAACTGTTCCTTTAACTGACATCCCCCTGGCCAACAACATAACCCCGCTGATTACTTATGAGCGCACCTACATGTTTCTCCTGTCCCTGAGCTGGTAAAAGAGCCGGTGAGAGAGGATGTGGGGCAATATCAAAGAGAAGATATATACACAGGGCTCTTTTTTTTACAAGGCAGATCTATGCCAATCCACTTAACACAAAAGTATAATACAACAACAATAAATCAATGAGGCAGGCAGAGGTGTGCCGCTTAAACAGATTCCCACAGATCAATA
The DNA here is from genome assembly GCA_903131615.1 of Diplodus sargus. NCBI lineage: Eukaryota > Metazoa > Chordata > Actinopteri > Spariformes > Sparidae > Diplodus > Diplodus sargus. The sequence goes on from CAEMYA010000021.1 coordinate 2,387,715, forward strand.
GGGGCTCTGCAGTAAAGTGCAGCCTCATGTCCTCTTGGTGACAGCCCAGGAAGATCACTCACACACCCTGAGAGATCTACATCCATCATTACGGGCCCATTAGGTGTCTGCACAATGAAGAACTATTAAGGGCTATCATTTTTACAAAGCACTGTATCCTGACATTTCTATATATGACTTATTGATTAGATTTTGGATGGTTTCAGACTATCTATCACGTCCTCGTGCTTTTGAACGCTGAGAAATAATGATGTGGACTGAACGGTTTGACTGATGGCTCCTGAAAGAGAAAAAGCCAACTTGATTCCAATTCACTTGCGTTTAAAACTGGCTACTGGATTGTCGTCCTGTTAATCACCTGGCTTACAAAAGCAACAGCTTTAGAGTTAGACCTGTTTGCTGTAGCTGACCTCTGAAACAAACAGTAAGTCTGAAATGCTGAAAAAGCAAATAAATCTGTGAAAGTGCAAAAATAACTTCTTCCCTTGAATACAGCAGGCAACAGTGACTGAGTACAGACAGGATCAATTAAAGTCATAGTTTGACACACAAGTATGAATAAAGAATAAGTGTTGTTGGTTGGAGTTATTTTGTAAAAATCGACACTGTTACCTGTATCTGTTCAACAGACTAAATGATCTTTATCCATGGCTTGATCAGAAGTTGCTATCAATACTATTAGTTAGAAAACTATTTACATAACAGCCACAGAATTAAGTTTCAGATCAATGTTTTTTTTTTTTATCACGAGAGTATGTAAACATATTTCAGAAGTTTGTTTCTGAACTTAAGGGAATAAACTTCTGCCAGCTACCAAAATGAGGATTTTCCTTCATCACAAATCGGAATTGATGAAAAAACTTGATGAAAAAACTACCACGGTGGTCCAACAGTGACAAAGTGCTGAGTGCTGCGACCCCAAACTGATTTGAAAAGAGGTTATTTTCACCTTTTTTTAAGCCAAAAGCTTCGCTGTAGCTGCTAAGCTATAGCATCAGTGCCCGCCTGTCTGCAGTGGGTGCACAAGCTCAACTGTGCGTTGAGGGTGTAAATAACCATTTTCAAATCAATGTGGTGTCATGGAGCTTCCAGAGACTTTGATTACACCAGACGAGCTGTATGGACCTTTCATTTGTTTTTATACATTTTAAAACAAGTTCCCAGCTACTTTTGCTTTGAAGCTCCAGAAATGTTTTGTGGCGTACATACCACCTGACTTTCTATGAGCATGGAGGTACTTTGACTGAATTTTCATTTTTCAAAGAACTGTTCCTTGAATCAAACAAGTTAAAAAAGGCACCTGGATTAGTGACCTTTAGAGGCTTAGCATACAGTTATGAGAGAAAAATTAATCTTCTCATCCAACTCGCAATAAAGCAAATAACTGTATCTATCAAAATGTCAACGTATAATTTTAACAAAGACGATAGACAGGAAGGTTGTAACTATATGGTTGCGCACCTTGATTCCATTGAGGTGGATGGTTTCCTGTGTCTCAGTCCCTGCAGGGCTGTTGGCTGTAGTGGTATAGGTGTACGCCAGCTGGGGGATCAGGATAGTCTGTTTGTTGTTAGTGGCTAGTGCCCTGAGGCATTGCATTGTGGTCACAATGTCAAGGGGTTTGGCACTTGGCTGGCTGGTGTACAGTGCAATGGGGCTGGTGCCCATAGCTGAGAGTGGCGATGCCTCTTTCTTTGTGCAAGTTAAGTTTAGGGGTTCATCCACATTGGTCGAGCCAGAGGAAGGGGAGGGGTATACGTTGGCTTTAGCCACGACTCTCTCTGCTTCTTCTCTGGCCGGCTTTGGCAGCGACAGGTCGAGGGGTCCCTCAGTGCTCTGGGGTGGTTGGGCTGGGATGGGGCCGCCAGCTGTCAGGTTGAGTGGTGAGGGCGAGGCTGGGGAGCTGTGGGTGCCATTGACCTCTGCTGGGGTGGCTTCTGTAGGGCTATCCTGGGTCACAGAGGGGCTCATGTTGGCCGTCGCCTTCCCTGGGACCAGAGACACAACACTGTTTGCTTCACAGGTATCCTCTTCCTCTGAGGGAGGTGTCGGGGCACCCAGTGATATCTGACCCTCTTGCATTTTATCAAACCACTTCTTGACCACATGGATCGGCAGGCTGACTGAGTCAGAGATCTTGGCCAGCTCATCTTTAGTGGGCTCTGCGTTTAAGGCAAAGTACGCCTTGAGCAGGGACAAGAGGTTTTTAGGCTGGTTGCAGAGTCCTCCCTCTGACAGCAGGGCAGCAACAGCAGACTCAGACTTATCCAGGCCTGCTCCATTCAGCCTGAGACAATCTGTCTTGCAGTGCTTGAGGGCATGGAGTGTCTCCAGCCCACCGGGACAGTTGTCACACAGGAGACAAGTTTTAGTGGTCTTTTCCTCTTTGCCTTTAGTCTCATTGGGCCTGGTGCCTCTGATGGTGAGATCTTCTGGAAGTTTCTGGGACTTGAAGGTGTCAGTGGTGGTCTGAGCTGGTAAGTTTGGCTCAGGCTCTTTCTTCAGGTTTTGGGCCATGAGCTGGCCCTGGTTTGGGTCCAAACTGTAGTTTATAATGATTTTTGCATTCCCATCCTGACCCACAATAGGCAGACTGATGGCTGAGATGAGTTGCTGTTGCGGGGCGTGGAGAGTTCCAGTGGTTAACCCCGAGGTCACCTGTCCCTGGCCTTTGGCATTGCTTTCCAGCACCTGCCGAATGACGTTGCCATCCACTGCCACTTTGAGAGCATTCTGCAGGTCTGCCAGGTTGATGCTGATGGGCGACACCAGCCCCACAGTGGGCAGGACCACGGCCTGGACTGTACCCTGCAGAGGGGCTGCAGCACCTCCATTGAAAATCCCACCGTTCATGGCGCTCACAGTTGGGGATGTTAGCACCGTTGGCTTGTAGTCGTAATCCACAGGCTCGGTCTTGATCTGGTTGAGGGGCAGCTGCTCCTGCAAGGGCTTGCTGTGCTCCAGCTTCTCTCTAATCTGGGTGTGGAGGACTGAGGGCGGTGTGGACAGCACTGGTGATGGAGCCTGGGTCTGGGTTTTGGCGTTCCCTAAGCGTGGTCTGCCATTAACTGAGATGACGCTGATGCACTTCTTACTGCTGATGTGGGAGCTGTATGAGCCTGAGTGGGAGAAGCGCTTCTTGCAGTTGGAGCACTCATAGGGTTTCTCTCCTGAAAAAAACAAAAAAAACACAGCGTGTGTGACAGAGGGGAGATAGAAAGAGGGTGGGGGCAGAAACAGATTTCCATTAGTGAATGAAGCTAAATGAGCAGGCTAGGCAATGAACAGTATGGCAGGAAAAGGCTCTAATGCATTTCAATGATGCTTAAACGCTGATGTAATGGCACCACTGGGAAATGCCCTCCTCTAATTGCTGTCCCATAATGCCAAAAGAAACACAATTATGCAACATTAAGAGAGAACACACAATGGCCTGAAACACCATGAAGGATTTCTAAATACAGGGAATTGTCTCAAACATAAATAAAATATAAATATTGATTCAACAGACACTGAAACATCTGTGACCAGCACACAGCAAAGACACACACACAAGACCTCCTAAAGTGCATGTGGCACACACACACACGCACACACACACAGAATGCTGCCATGGTGACAGGGCTGGTCCACTCACCGCTGTGGATGCGTAGGTGCTCCTTCAGATGATGCTTGTATTTAAACGCTTTGCCACATTCAGTGCACTTGAATTTACGATTGCCTCCCGACTGTGTGATGTGTCTCTGTCGGGTGAGGGGAGAGGGGACATTCAGTGAGACCCACAATGAAAACACAACCTTTGAACTGCTACTAATTCATGTCACAATGTCATTAATCAATCAGGGGCAAAGGCACATGTTTATTTGTCATGTTTGGAAGCTGCTGAAGAAACAGGACTGAGCTTCTATGTTGGTTTACATAATTAAGAATCACTTTGTCAGGAGTAGTGTGCTCCTAAATCCAGTCACAACTAATCCAGCTGCAGTGAGTGGTTCAAACACAGAAACATGTGATACAGGCTGATGTCTACAGCAGGGTCCAACAGTCTGATACCATGAGTGAAAATACTTGTTTGTCTACTTGTTTAAAATGTAACAGATGTCTATAAAAAAAAAAGTGAAAAGTTGAATCTTTGAAAAATATCCATACATTTCAGAATATCTTAGTATTTAGTTTGTCCCCCTTTTACTTTAATGACAGCATGCCCTCGAGCTGGCATGGACTCCACAAGTTCCATGTTGTCCCAGCATGATTTGACAGTGTTCCACACACCTTAGAGCTTTGCAAGGACTTCTTGATGACCAAAGAAGGCCAAGGAGTCCTGACAGTCATGGACCCTCCTCCACAGTCACCTGACCATCAACATTTATGGAAGACTGGCAAAGCCAAACATTCAGTGCCATCACAAGAAGCTTTGAAGAACACTGTCAGGTCATGCTGGGATAACCAGTCAATGTTAATGGATGAACTACAAAGTACTTACTAACATTTGCAACTTTATAAGAAAAGCTAAATAATTAGTTTACAAGCATTTCAGTTTATATTAACAGCATATTAATATGAACTAATATGCAATGAACTATAAAATTAGCATTTATTAAATGATCGTTATTATAAAAATGTTACTGAATAACTTTATCATTATAGTACCATGGCAGCAGTATGCTGTTAAAAGAGGATTCTGCATTAAGAATTGTAATCCAATAAAGGCATATTTGCTAAAAACTGCATTTCTACTAACAACTAAGACTTGGTTGCACCAACAAGGATTCATTTCATCTAAGATTAGCTCTATTTAGAGTTTGGTTGAAATACATTTCAAATGAGTAAATCCAGATTTAAAATTAAGTGATATCGTTTTGCTCAGTTAATTTCTCAAAGACAGAGGACACCATGATTTAATCGGGTTTAATCCTTGCTGAGTAAACTTAATGTTAAATGCTTCTAACAAAAAATCCCACATCTGCAAATATATATATATATATTTTTTTTGCCTCAACTGAAACTGTTTTATCAGAATCCGGTCGTGACCAGTTTGCCAGTCAGTTTTTACCTGATCCCGTCCACCCTTGTGGACCGTCATATGCCTCTCCAGTTGAGCTCGGTATGCGAAGCTGTAGCTGCACTCCGGGCAGCTGAAGCTCTCTTCGGTCTTCTCATGCCGGTACTTGATGTGCTCCTTCAAGGAGCTGTAACGCTTGTAGCCACGTGCGCAGTACGGGCAGGTGAGCAGCTGAGAGAAGGAATCAGGAGTTCCTGGATGAAAAAAAAAAAAAGGCACAAGAGGAAAGTGTTGTTATGACATGTTGGAGTAAAGGGGGAGGAGAAGAGGGGATTACAAACACATGGTCAATAGGGAGGCTTCTTTGATGTTACGCAAGGCCGGCCACAGTCACACTCCTCTGCTATTTCACCAATCACTGAGAGATCCTCCCCCACAGGTAAACAGCACCCAGGTAATCAAATGGATAAAAGCTGATTAGTGATCCATAGCAATGCCTTCCTTTCCTGATAAAAATAGCCAGTTCAGAGCTGGATTTAGTTTTTTTTTCCACTTTTGTACTTTTCGCTGACATAAAGCCCGGCGATTACAGCTTTCACACGCCTGAAATTCCATCATGTGATTGCCTATTGTGTGTTAGAGGCCTTTCAAAAAACGCCCACGCATGGAAGGAGAAGTGAGCTCGGCAAACAGCGGCCGCCTGCTTACATCCAAGCTGGTGAACAGAGGGTCTCGGTGGAATGGCTCTCACACAGGTAAAGCATTACTTCGTTAACAGGTGATGTATTAAGTTCCCCTGCGGGACAGGTGAGGGCCTCGGGATGGGAATGCACACACATTACTGCCCAGGTAGCCGTGAGTCAGAGCTCGCACGTCCGTGACAAATTTGCTCAGGTGTTGCTGTTTCTCTTCCTCCCCTCTGCCTCTGCCTCCCCCCTCTCTTTTTTCCCCTGCTGTGTTAACAGGTAAAAGCCAGGAGCCCAGGAGCAATAAAGGCCCCAGTGTGCTGCACTCAACAAATAGCGGTGTGTGTAATGATGTTGGAGAGTGGTGTTAATGGGGTGGAGTTAACACCTGAGGTGAGACAGAGAGCAGGTAGAGCCATCCCCGGGGGGCGAGTAATTACTGGGTAGGTGCAGTAATGAGTGTGAGAGCTCAGTGACTGTGAGCTCTTGGGTGGAAATGGTGGTGTGTGTTTCAGTGCGTGTGTGATTTAAGGACACTGCTCCCTTGCATGTGTGTGCTGCTAATAACGATACGAATGGCAAAAAGGACATAATAGTTCTTTCTGGAGAGGGATATAAGAGTGTTTTCGGTCATTCCATACGAACTCAACCTGCAAAATCCTACAATGGTACTCCAAATACTTCACGAAATACATCATTTTTAAGATTTTTTGTATGTGTTCTAAGCCTCGCCAATTGCATTTTCTACTGGATTGGGTTGAAATGTGTCCTGAACATCCAAGAAACCCTTGGGATACATAGTGTTTATCTAAATTGTTGTTGCAAAATATCTATAGAAATCTAATTAATAACAATAAATCTTTTTTTTCTTTCATTTTCAAAAAAGAATATGCCCACTAGTTTTCACTTTGTAGCAACCAGAAGTTGACCTATTGATGCACCATAGTGCACTATTAATATCACATCTACAAGTTATTTGGTCCTGAAAAAAAAAAAAATACATTTAAGAAAGTCCATAACATGATCTGGGAAAAGTTATGAATTCTAAGTGAATTGACATGAAATAACCCTTTTTTAAATCATCATAATTTTTTAATTATTATTATCATTTTGTCCTTTTCGTGCCTTTATTTGATAGTATAGCTTGAAGACTGCAGAAAAAAGCCACAGGTTGGATTCAAACCCTTCTGTACATTGGGACACAAGCGCTACCAACTGAGCTACCGGGGCACATTTCTACAGTTTGTTTGACATTAGCAGGATGTGATGGCTGTGTGATGATGTCCTGTACCGTTCTCGTCGTGGATGCTGGCATCAGGGGTGCCCTGACGTTGAGGCTCGTCCTCCGGGGCCTCTGGGTAGATGACGGCCGTGTCTCCTTGCTGGAGCATCTCCTCAACGAGGGCGTCTGCGCTCACGTCGTCCTCACCGTCTGACCCGCAATCCTCCTTCACTGTGAAGGGACAAACACACACTGAATTATAGAGATGATTGAAGCAGAAAATTAACATGTTTTTTCTATTGACACAGGCTGTACATATGAAACCTTATCCTTGTATATGAAATGTAATAATCCAATAATGTCAGAGTGTCATCAGAGATGAACAGGATCTTGCAGTCAAGGCCCTTGATCATGACAAGTTCACCAGCCTGGAATGAGGTGTGCAGCACTGGGAGAAAAAGTATATCCTGTATGTTGTTGTTCACAATGGGATGAGAAAACTAATTAGCATCAAAGGCCAGGGGCTACTGTATGAGCATCACGCGCTTTGCAAGAACTGAATGGCAAGCCTCTATTCACAATGTTAGGTAAGGTACTTGTTGAGATCACGACTGATAATTAGGTGATGAATCTTGTCCTGATGTATTGTGCTGATAGATATCACATAGGAACTCGCACANNACACACACACACACACACACACACACACACACACACACACACACGCTGCCGTGCTCTCTGGAGAGGCTTGGCCTTCAGACTGTGCTTAATATCCCAGCAAATGAGAAGTTGCACGTGGGAGCCGAGCGTGTTTCTCCTCCACATCACATGAGCCCGGCTATCTAGTCCAACAAGCACTAATTACCAAGCTGCAGCTTATAGGAAGTGTAACCTGAGGATGGGGTTTAGGACAGACCAAAGCTTCCTTTGCTGTTTCCGTCTCTGCTCCCCCAGAGCTTCCTGAAGTGGATACCGGAACCGAGTATAGTGTGTCTGTGATTAAACCACGCATTATTCCTAAATGGATCTGTTAGTTTGCCTATGTGTATCAATACACAGAATAAGTACGAGGGTGAGTTACGGGCTAAAAGCAAAGTTAGGCTTCTGTGGTTGTACACTGGGCAGATGTTTCATGAATTGATTTAAGCACTCCCCCTGCTTAGAGGAGATTTGAGAATTGTGTTTTGTGAATTGTGTGTGCATTGAAAGACGGGGCCAGCTGTGTCCTCTGTGGAGACAGGAACAGGTGTAGCACTTCATGAGTCACCGACGCACAGTGAATACCAGTACTCTTAGATACAGCCCTGCGCTGGCTTCCTCTAGTGCACCTTGACAAAGCCGTGAAACAATATGAGCACACTCATTTGTTGCTATGGTTATTGGAGACCGTTCGAAGAAACCTCCCGCGCTCTAAAACACCCGTGAGAGATAATAGAGAAAGAGGCTATGTGTTGGTGAACATGTGTGTGTGAAGCAGGAGCCAGCAGCAGGTGCTGAGAAAGTTGAATTCAGGAATTCTCATCATACAGTGGAGGCTCAGGAACACATCAGGGGCTGCAAACCCCCCCCCCCTTTTTAAACAGCATTTCTCCCACGACCTCAACAGCATCAGCAACATCCCTTAGATATGTCTGCAATAGTGTTCACCATCTTAAAGAAACAGTTTGAAATTAATTGACTGTTGACAGTACATCATAAAACATGTTGAATGTAGGGAAAGTGCTGATCTGGCTGTGTTTAGATCCCGTCCTGTGCTCAAACGCAGCATCCAAACACACCTCCAGGCTACTAAATGTTGAGCATGTGTGTGAAGTGGGAGTCCCAGTTGGGGGTCTGTGGTGCAAAGGTATGACAAGCTGTTGTTTTCACTCCTTGTGTATCTCTTTGTGCGTGTGTGTGTGTGTCTGTTTGCCTCTCTCGGCTCTTTGTTAAGTACAGAGCGAGGCCAGAAGGGTTCACAGCCTCGCTGAGGCGGCCCCGTGTTATCAGGCTGCTCCCCTGACATGAAACATCACACAGGCCATTTATGTGCTGACGGAGGGATGTGAATGCACCACTGCACAAGTGAAAAAAATCAGTTCAAAAGCCCCAGAACAAGGGCCCCATGAGGTCGTGGCAGGACATTTTGTTGCAGTCCTGATTTTAAAAAAAAAGAGATTGTTCTTTATTTATTCTACAGTGTAACCTATGGTGCGTCTTCAAACAAAATCAGCAGACCACCCACTCTCTGCTCTTCTCTTTCCCTCGTTCCCTTCTCATCCTTCTCTGCCTACATCTTCTGCAACATGATACAACAGTATCCCATGATGCATTTCCTGCCCTGGCCGACCTTTGCCCCCACCACTTCCTGTGGTCGTGCTTCCAGGCCCGTTTTTAGATTCTATCTTGGATGTGAGAGACATATCAGCGATAAGGATTTGCACAAACAAGCTGAAATATTCCACAATCATTAGTAGAGATGTTAGCCTTTATCTGTCATCGACAGGAGGGAACAGGCAACAGGGGAGAGATGTGAGCTATTTCCAAATCTAGGATGATTTGCTTATCCTTGGCTTGGTGCTATCAAGCATTTGTGCCGTGTCTCCACTGGACAATCTTCCCAGCTCTCTAGAGAGTCTTCCTTTCCTGTGCAGAAGGGTGGCTCGGTTTTAAAATCACACTGTGACATAAGGCATGCAGGAATGTAGATGTTCCTGTGTGTCCACACAGTCCCTGCTGACAAAATGATCCAAATGGATTTGAGACCAATTCTGAGAAACATCAAATATCAGGATCGCATGTCGGGCCAACAGTTAGGAAACAGTCACGGTGTCCTCCTGCACGAAAGCCTTGCAAACTTCACTGCTGCTTGGAATAATGCAGTGCAGCACAAGTGCCCATCAAACACACTCAACAAACAACCAGCTCGTCTTCTAGTGGCTTCAAGATATATTTCACTCTCATTAAGTGCCATGCAGCCTGCCCATATCAAAGCTCTCAAACTTCACCCTGCCCATTTTCTGAGATGTAATCATGCTTTCCAACTCATCACATATAAAGGAGAAGCCCTCCCAGGTCAACACTCCCTCTGCCTTTTCCTCCCCTGGGGTTAGTGAGCCTGTTCTTAGAGGAGGGCAGGCTGGAGTTTACTGCACCAACACTGGGCTGTTCCACCACTACACAAGTATTTAGGAGTGAATGAGTAATGACAGCAAGCATGGAGCCCATGATACCATGTAATCAAGAGGAATGATTCAGAACAAGAGAAACAGTGAGAGGGAACAAGAGCATAAAAAAAGAAAAGAAGGGGAGCAATAGGAGACGAGAGGTGAGATGGCAGAACCCTGAAAAAGCACCTTTTGGTTTTGGAGCGCGGCAGTCTCTGGAGAAGGGGTGTCAAGGTTTTAATTTGAAGCGAGCTGGGCTACACTGAGGAGAAGATTAGTGGGTGGTGGTCACTTTCAAGGCTGCACCAGAGACTTCTCTGTTCTGAGGAGTGAAACCAACGGAGGGAGGGGTGACGGGATGAGAGACGAGAGAAGGGTGTTTGTTTAAAGGACTGTGGCTTTCTCCATGTTTCATCAGTCCGATCCAGAGCGACAGCAAAGTGCGTGTGATGTATGAGATGAGGGCTGGAGACAGAAAGAGCGAGAAAGAGAGTTGTGTGTGTGTGTGTGTGTGTGTGCACATGAGTGAAGGCAAAAGAAAATATGCCTGATCAGGCATAACTGTGGAGCGCAGCCAGCTCTCTCTGAGCTGTTTCAGTGTAACTCATGCTTTTGAAGTGTTTAATGTTCACGAGCCCCGGCCAAAACCAATGACATTATTCTTCCTCCAACTTTCCCTTTATGCAAGGAGGTACAGCTGGAGAGCACTGATGAAAATGACAGCCCAGTCTGGGGAATAGGTGTCTACGCTGTGCACAGGTCTGCGGTTTAACCGTGTACATGTCTGTGCGCACGTGCAAACCCGAAACCCTCACAACAGAAACTGACAGAGCTGAAACTCATTGGAGAGGAATTTCTAAAAATCCCTCCCTAAACTGAAAGTGATAGGTCACTTGACATTTTTTGTGTGTGCTAACTCGACCTCTTGCTAAAGCAAAGCCCACCCTCTGTCTCACACATCTCTCAGCCGTGAAAAGATCCAGCCAGAATCTGCTCGGAGCAACACCCTCAAGTAAATATTTCTGTGGCTTGATATCTAATTACATTTCGTATGGTCCTGTCGTACACACTGTTGTACATACTGTATTTGGCACAGGCCTGAAAACAATGGGAGAGGATTTATATGTGCATGCAGAGAGCGACGCAGAGGCCTTGGGCTCAGGTTGAAAACACCAACATCCCTCAGCACCTGCAATTGTTGTTTTTTGGGGGGGAGGTTGCCTCGTGACGTCAGCCCTTCCTGTGGCAACGGGCCTGATGTCACTTCCACGCAGTTTGAGGTAAAAAGGAGTTCACGGCGGCCCCTCCAATGCCCACCAGTGCCATAAAGCTCTCGACTGGCTCTGAGGCTATTTTCTGTGCGTGAAGGTCTCTCCCTCTGCTGGCATTGTTTTTGTTTAATATCATGCTTCCTGCCTTAGTTGGAAACCCACAGCGTGTAGTACCTGTTTCCTTACACGCCATGATCCACAATGAGACAAAGCCTGGTACTTAACTGTGCACAGATGTCAGAGAGAAATGTCTTAACTTAGCCTGCATCACGTCAGTGAGGTCAAAATGACACAGCAGCAGTCAAACAATTGATGCTGTAACAAAACGTAAAGGACGTTTATGTGCTGGAGGCATTTGTTTTCAATGTAATGCAGTCTTTTACATTACAGGTGATAACATCAGCTGAACAGTGTGTGAAAAGTTGAATCTTTTCAGAATATTTTACTATTTGTTTTGTCCCCCTTTTGCTTTAATGACAGCATACACTCCAGCTGCATGGACTCCACAAGTTCACGTAAAACCTGCTGACTTATATTATCCCGGCATTATGTGAACGCACTCCACAACGTTCTTGTGATGTCAAAGGATGCTTGTCTTTCTCAGTCTTCAAGTGCCCCCATAAATGTCGAGTGTGGTTGAGGTCAGGTGACTGTGGCTGTGACAGGACTCCTTGGTCTTCCTTGGTTTTCAAGTAGTGCTGTCAAAGCGTTGAGGTGTGCCTGGGCTCATTATCCTGCTGCAGTATGAAGTCAAGCCAAATCAGGTTTTTTTTTCCTCTGAAATTATGTTTCTGGCCTTTTCGTGACAGTAAACAGGATGAGAGAGAGAGAGAATGAGAGCAAAGAGCCACAGGTCAGATTTGAACCGTTGTAGGCTACTGTGGGGAGGAGCAACTGAGCTACCTTGGTGCCAAGGACTAAAGGTTTCTAAGTGGGCCGTGCACTCTTGCACTTTGCAGAAACTGGATCAGTTATATTGAAAGTGTGACCGTACCATCAGAATATCATTATATGAAGTGTGCTTCCATTCCTGAGTGATAGAAAAGCAATCGCTGATACAAATTTGTGGAGTCCATGCCAGGCCGAGTGCATGCAGTCAATAACGCAGAAGAGGGAAAAAACAAAAACTAAGATAATCTGAATTTCGTGGACATTGTCCAAGATTCAACTACTCACACAAACTTGTGCTGATATTATCATTTTTAATAAACATAATAGTATTACATTCCAAAACAGATGCACAATAGAAATATTTTGACTTGTGGTCTCAGACCTTTGTGCACTATTGTACATCTTAAGAAGCTATTTATTCTGATACTACAAATGAAGTGAAACATTAGCCAGTGTGATTTGGGATGTGAAAGATATAAACTGGCACTCGTCAGCAAATAATGAATTGAGTACTTTAATTATCCACTGGCATAATTTTTCACATTCTCGGAAAATGTAAAGCAGAAAATTAGATTAAATGAGAACTTATGGTGGAGTTTTCCCACAATGCAGGGACAGAAGTCATAGAACAGTGTGGAAATGGTGGGCTGGATGACGTGGTTTGTTTTGCATGACTCTGAGTGGATGTGTGATTGATATCAGTGCGTCCAATGAGTGAGTGCCTGGTCTCACCTCTGTCCCAGCAATGCCCCCTGGGGTGCTCGTCGTCTGGCAGGGTGCTGTCGCAGTCAGCCCCGTCTGCCAAGCTGCCTTCCTCCTCCACGATGTGCAGCTTGTCCTCATCATCCGAGTCTGATCTGGCCTCCACCACATTGTTGTAGTTAGTTACTGCACAGAGGGGCACACGAGGGGCAGAGTTTAGACTGGTAGGCCACATTTTTTAAATACGTCTTTTAAATAAGTCTTTAAAAGCTTATTAGAGGTTTCACAAATTAAGCAACTTTGATAAGATAATATGTGCTTCTTGATTATGATCACTTAATGTGAAAGGCCATGGGTGGGAGAGGTTAAATGTTTGTATTATCTCTCTATAAAAGCAAGGAATCTCTGTCTGTCTGTCTGTCTGTCTGTGTGTTTGTCTGTTCCTCAAATATCTCTGCAGATCAAGATCAGACTGACCTGAGAGTTTCAACATGGCTGCTGTGTGGTTTAAGAGTGTGCAACGTTGGATTTGTTTGGACTACAAAGATACCGTTAATAAATTATTTCATAAATGCTTTACAAATTCCGCTAGCATTGTCAACCGTAGCCACGTGCGCACCAGAGCCAATCACTGCAGAGTCCACCCCCACGCCATACCTTAAGAAACAAGCCGATTTATACCTGCAGCGGCGCGAGCTGGACCAGGATTTTGCCGGCTGTTTGGTCCCATCCTGTTCTGTGCATCTAAACTGACTGTTGTGGATTAATGAGACTGAATGATTCGGGACCGAGTCTGTTCCGATCTGAGGACAGCAAACTGGAATCGGAACCTGTGGACGTTCGTGTGTAGCTAGCTGCTAGCCCACCTACACCCCCCACCTCCTGAGTTGACGGACGCGAAATAGACTTAGGACTTAGGATAGATAATGTCCGCCGCGCTTTCTCAGCAACATTGCCGTCACGTTTGCTTTGTGTCTGGTGCAGGAAAAGATGGTAAAAACAGGCTTTTGTCATGAAAGCGTCCACAAGCAGGAAGTGTTTGCAAGCAAAAAAAGATGTTCTATTGGTGGAAAAAGGCACCACACCAACCAATCACAAAATTATGGCAAAACACATAATTTGGTTGCTGGGGAACAGGGGAAGTTGTGGGCGGAAGAGTGACAGCAGCAGTGACGGAGATAGAGACAGCGAGTTTTGAGAGTTGAAAGATTTGTGACATTTAGCGTGTTTGGAGTGTATAGTTAGTGTTTTATGTAGTGTTTGGTGTAGTGTGTTTAGTGTGTATTGGAGTTGTTTTTTTTGTGTTGTGAGTCAAAACAATGAGGAGACTGCTGAGTGTAAAGCAGGCAGGAGAGCTGAGGCTGACCTGAGCCTGAGACATTGCCTGCATTTAAATATAAATAGTTACATATAACTTTGTAAATTTCAAAAACCTTTGCACAAATTTAGCAAAAAACTATTTATATTTGCATCGTAAGTAATAAAAATGGTTCGTTAAACATATTTGTGGTTTTCTCGGTGAAAAATCTAACCTTTTCCTACTCAGATTTGATGTTTTTTTGTGATTTTAGGTCCATTGTGTTAATACAGTATTTCAAAATGATAACTGTACAGTCACACATGTGAGGTTGTGCTGAAAATAATGACACCAAACAAGGCAAGGTAAATAGTTTTTAAGGTGAAATATAATGGTAAAATCAAAAGTAGTCAAAAACAGCCAATTATATCCCTGACGTCCCACCTTCAAACAC
>CAEMYA010000021.1:2403095-2424124 GCA_903131615.1 Diplodus sargus
AAACATATTTGTGGTTTTCTCTGTGAAAAATCTAACCTTTTCCTACTCAGATTTGATGTTTTTTTGTGATTTTAGGTCCATTGTGTTAATACAGTATTTCAAAGTGATAACTGTACAGTCACACATGTGAGGTTGTGCTGAAAATAATGACACCAAACAAGGCAAGGTAAATAGTTTTTAAGGTGAAATATAATGGTAAAATCAAAAGTAGTCAAAAACAGCCCATTATATCCCTGACGTCCCACCTTCAAACACAACCTCATTGGGCCATCCATGAAAACGCTACTTAACCTCCCACTTTTCTACAGGCATACATGCTTCTTACGGGCACTGCACTCGTGTCATTTAAATGTCAAAACTATTAAAGAGTAGCAGGGAGCTAAAAACACCAATTAAATGGACAATGGCCTAATTTTAGTAAGTGAGATTAAACTTGAAATGATCCCTATGAAGAAGTGGCTTGTTAAAGCAGGAGAGAATAAAACAGCGAGGGCACTAACAGCAGAGTAAATGGAGGGCGATTAAATCCACTGCACCTGATGATTCTGATGCATCAGTGGAGTAGAAGTATGACAATTTGAGACGGATATGGATCCACGGTGAAAACAAACCCTGGAACAACAGACTCACAAAGACAATTCATACTAAGGACACACACACACACACACACACACACACACACACATTACCACTGCGTGAGATCATTAGATTGCAGGCAGAAGTGGTGTGTGTGCTGTGTGGGTGTCGGTGTGACCTGGTCGGGTTGTGTTATGGGCTGAAGGAGCCAGGAGACACAGAAGAAGCCAGCCCACAGAGGGGGTTATTACAGGGACTACATTTTCCTGACCGACTGTCGCCTGCTTCACATGTGTTAGAGTGTGTGCTCCTGTGTCCTCTTTTCATTTCCAACCAGTTCCTCCATCTCTCGTTTCCACCTGTGTTACTTCCACCCACTATCCTCCCATTTCTCTCCCCCTTCCCCACCCCCTCCATCCCTCTGTTCCACTGAGAGAGCTACAGATCCTCTCGGAGGCCAAATCAATTCTCCAGTGAGAGCAGCCCAGTCAGCAGAGGGCCTCGGCTGTAGCACCGAAACTACCTCTCCAGCTACTTTATCTCACATCATACACACACAGCGCTCGCACATACACACCCCCTGCATTCACTCTCTGAATATGCGATCCATGTACAAAGCACCCAAACATTTTTTTTTTTTTCTCTCTATCTTCACTCACCCCAACTCCACTCGCCCACCTCTTTCTGAAGTGGCTGCTGATGTTTTTTGTCGGGAGGAGGCGTATCTGGGAGAGAATCATGATCCTCCGTTTCAATCAATGAGGATTGTTTCAGTGAGGTCTCTCTCTTTCTCTCTGCATTGTGCAGGTCATTACAACTGCTTGGTATTCACACAAACTCGGTAGACGTGCAGGGTTCAGTCTGAGGGGGAGGAAGGAGGTGTGGGGGCGGATGGATGAAAGGTGGTGGAGGAGGAGGGAGAAGCGCTGTTATTTGGCGAGTCGTTCGCGGGGTCAACACTGCTGCGCTGCAGCTGCAAAATTCTATCAGGGTTCATCAGGAGAGCTATTTCATTCTCAACCTCACTCCTCTCCTCACACTATTTCTCACTCCACAATATCATCTTTTTTTTTTCTTTCTCATGATGTGAACGCTTCCATATTGTTCTTTTCAAGAGTTACATTCAGCTAAGTCAGGGGTGACGCACATCCTTTGTACTTGACTTGCCATCCAAGCGATGTGTAATAGTCTATTTAAGGTTCTTAACAAGCAAACCCAACAATGGAAGAGCTGGGAGCCACAAAGCTGGGATCCCATTCAAATAAACTGATAATTAATTGGATTTATATGGACAGTATAAACATGTCCGTCCTTGTTTCACTCTCCCTCCACCTCTCTCTCCTCAGCCAAACCTCTCCTCTCTGTCAGAGCGACACTGCCAGGTGATGTATTGTCCATTCGGCAGCCCAAACAGGGCACAACACTTCATTCTGAAACAGAAGGTGCTTTAGAACGAGTCTGAGAGGCTGTTTAAGGCCATAGCCACTCAGGTGTGGAGCTGAGGTCAGCGATTACAAAGGCAACACTCTCAGCCGGCAGTGTCAAGATAAAATGATCAAATATAAAGCTGTAGAGAGAAAATCAATGTGCTGCTGTGTGCAGACGGGAGGTGGCAACGGCCAGCAGGACAATAAAAGCGGGAGCTGCGAAGTACAGCAAAAATTGGTGAGAGAGCGAGAGAGTAAAGGATTGATGGTGTTGGTGGTGTAGGGGGGTGAACAGACATGGCCTTCCTGTGCCAAATGGTTGGCGGTGTTGAGACAAAAATGTGTGCTCCAACAGGAGATGTAACACCTAGTGTCAACAAAGGCTGCAATCCCTTCTGGCTGACCGGCTGAGCATTTGGACAGCTGGCCTCATTAGCGCTAGCATGCTAGCACACAACAGGAGGAAGACTCCCACACAGCTGAGAGGGAAAGCATTGGTAGGTGGAGGAGGTGAAGAGCTTACTTCACAGAAAGTTTGCTTTCCTCCACAGGTTGCAGTGTGACCAACACCTGAGAAAATAATGGCCTGTAACCATGGCTTTGGCTTTAAGTTAGTGCGTAACCCCTGGCCATAGATCACACCTTTCCACCATCCTCCCACACAGAAACGCTCTCGGGCTCCGGCTAACAGGACACAAAGCAAGCTCAGCAGCCTCAACACAACATGTCGAGATTAAGGCTCATCACATCATTAACATCACATGAACAGCCAGTGGTGTAGTGTAGAATTTTCAACACCAAAACATTTTACAAATATTCAGTATTGACTTTAATCGATATATCATTATGTGACATGATAAGCCAGACCTTTACGAGGGAAGACCTTATGCATCCTGGTCCCAACTCCAGCTGTTCCTAATTAGTAGCAGGCAAGCTCATGTGATATGAAATCCTCTCCTCTGTTAGTCACTCTTCACCTACAGTGTGTTGCAAATATGTACAATAGCTGTCAATTGCTGGAGTTCCCCAGTACTCAAGAGTATGACTGAAGCCAAATCATATTGAATTTCTCTACCCTCGCCATCACTCTTCACCCCCTCTCCCCCTTGCAAAGTTCCCAGAGTCTACTGAAGGACAATGCCAGGCAGTCCATGTCAGCCACACTTAAATATGCCTGCTGGAGAGAGAGAAGGCTGTGTTGTTATGACACCTACCAGGCTGTATCAATTACCAGCAAAGGAATTGGGTGACTGGGTGGGTTACTCCCCAAACAAGCCTAACGTAAGCCCATCGGAGGAGATCACCTTGGCAGATATCATCGGTGCCATGTGCCCCTTGACACAGGCTCATTTATCAGATTGTCCTCTAATTGTTTAAAGGGTCTATATGTAAGAACACATTTCTTCTAGACTGGTAAATACACAGCTGTTACTGCTAACATGGGGTATTTAGAGATAGCTCATAAGTGTAATGTTAGCTTATTGTATGACAGTAACGATGGGGTTAATATGACACCCCCAACTTTCTGGTGTATATAACACTGGCCTGGTTAATGAATAAAACACATTTCAGGACCTCAAAATCACCGTATGGCTGTAGCTGGACAACAGTTGATCACTCGAGTTGTAATTTCATACACCGAGGAGTGCCAGAGAGGAATGGCAACGTGGCTCCACCTCTGTAGGAGTGAGCTATCTCTGTACTCTGAGGCCCTCAAGGTGTGAGTGACTGGCTTAATAGCTGAGCTTCAAATGAGAACACAGACATATATAGCCTGTGAACAAACACATTACCATCAGAAGATAGCTTTTATCTTCATTCGTTACCTATAAGGACATCCGTAAGGAACCCTACACCCATACGTCTTATGTGCAGGCCAACGACCCCATACCAGAAGGTGTAGGAGGTATTTCTGGAATGTCCAACCAAAACACTTTTCCCTGAGTTTGGCTCTTAAAGAGACAGATCAAAGGGTGTGCTCTCTCCCTGCTACTAATTCAGTCAACTGACCAACACATATTCTGAGGTTGTTCTGCTTGTGATTAGACAGATTGACTCCTCATGAACAGCAGCAACTATTTGTCTGGCCTTCTACCTCTCTCTTGTCTCTATATTTAGCCTTGGTACAGGCTCCCTCATTGAGGTACGCCACTTATCTCATTTGGAGCTCAGGGCCAGGCAGGCAGCAGTGGAACTACCAAAGTTATCCTCAAAGAGCGCAGACCCTGCCGTCACACAGTCTGCCCTTGCGGCTCCGCAATGCCATTTTCTCAGGGAAGCAAACCACTACAAAAAACCCCAGCTCCAACCAAAGTAAAACAAAGCTGTGCCATTCAAAACCTCAAGTATGCCGTCTCAAGGTGAGGCGCCTCATTCAGCGTTGAGGTAAACGCTGTTGGTTTTGTTAAAACAACAGCCTTCCTCCCACGGAGTCAGGAAGGTCAACTCAAGTGCCGATAACAAAGCAAAAGAATTGGGGATTTTTTTCATGGTTTGCTTGTTTGCAGGCTGCCTCAAACCTGTGAGACCATTCAGGCCAGGCAAAGACTGTTTTGTTCCAGTAGTTTTTTGGGAGATATAACTGTGGACACAACAGTATCCCTTCACACAGTCAGTTAGCTGTAGAGGGCACTAGGGGTCCCAAGAGACTGTTTTGCAAGCAGGTTCGGCCTTGCCTAGCACAGAAAGCCAAGCCTCCTCGCCACAAGTGCCTGCCAACCATACCAGAGGAGGCCAGTCACATCTCGGACCAGTCATATCCTGAACAGTATCTCCATGGATACACAGCACAACAATCAGGTCCAAAAAACTCCCCAAACAACATCAAATGACTCTTACTCATGTTCTAATGTAGGCTGGGAGGGTGAAAAGCAGAACCACTAGTATGGACCGGAGTTAAAAATATGCCTCAGAATTAGTCACTTTTGATGTAGTTCTGTATTTTCTACAACTACTTTGAACCAAATGGTCCACTGAATGATAAACTCAACTAGCCAAATAACAATACCTGGCTGACACAGACCATTGGTTAAGATTATTCAACCAGAGTCACATAACACCCCATGGAGCGTCGGAATCATTTCATTTCAGTCTCTTGGTCTCATGACTCTGATCAAGGTTTTAGCATGTGAGCTAATGGGGCTCCGTGGGTTACTCATCTCCCATCTGATGAGCACTTTCCATGATAACACTAATGCTAATGGTGGCTATTGTTCTCTTAATCTGCATGATGGCACTTGGAAGTGTAAAGGAAGTCAGTGGGTGTTAATGAATGTCAGGGAATAAAAAAAACAAAAAACAACTGCGCCTCCGAGATCGTGGAATGCTTTTCAGACATGAAATTACTAAACCTTGTCTACAATGGGCTTTGCCTGCCACGTGCCCTTATTACTCAGGGTTAGTCCTAATAGTGCCGCTGTACCTAAATGACACCCGGATAATAGACTGTATTTCTGCTGAGGGGCAGTCATAGGCTGTTGTATGTCTTTGCGGGGCTAATGAGTGCACTGATGAGCCACACATTCTGTTACACCGCCGTCCTCAGAGTGTTGCTGCTCCTGGCTCCTCTCGGCTCTTCTAAATAAGGCCAGGTGGGCTGATAGGGGCCGGAGGGTGTGATCGCACCACATACACACTCACACACACACACACACACAATCCACCGCGATGCCATCGACAAAGTTTACACTTGTCTCCCAACCTATGTTTATATTGGAGGTGAGACAGCCCCATCCAAGGTAATAACAGTGGTACACCTAAGTGAGAGTGAAGAGCGTGTGGTGTGCTTTGAATGTTAAGCTGTTAAGAGGCATGTTAGGCATGTAGAAGGTTTTCAGTCATTGTAGGTGGTCACATGATCATGGCCGCTTACCCTTTAAAGAAAACAATGATGAACCATTAAAAATGCACCTAACACTAAAAACTGATACCACCCTACAAAACTGCTACAAAAGCAGCAACTAAACCCTTTGCAGGTGACTGAGAGAGCAGTGATGTAGGAGGTGGACAAGAGGTGGGTGAGCAGGGGGGAGGAAGACAGTGAGGTGAAGAGAGGAAACATCTGTTGTAGTTTCTGGTAAGGACAAAAACCTGCAGTCACGCTTCCGACAACCACCTCACTTCCCGTTCTCTCTTTAACCTCCTTGCTCCTTCTTTATGCTTTTTACGCTTGGTCTGTGTTTCCCACTTGTCAGTCACTTATCAGGCCTCTACACACCGAGTAATAACGAACCATGTTATCTGAGCTCAACCGTGTATTCAGCTCGATTTTAGTCACAGAGGACTTCACTGGAAATCACCTCCAACACAGAACAACACCAAAAGAGCAACGCAAATATTTAGCCTTTGCATGAAACACGCACACATCTAGGTAAACAGTTGTCGCTCCCCTGTTAGCAGCCATTTAAAGTTAAGCGCAGAGCCTCTGTAACACCAGGCAGGCAACCAAACACAAATCTGGCTAATGTTGCGTTTGCCTCCGTCAAACCTCATTGGAGTGTCGCCGGCAAAATGAAACATCCCTGTCACCTCTGCTGTCAGCCTCCATTCAGGCTTCAGTTACACACTGATAGGATTTGAAAGCTGCGCAGTGGTATAATGGTCTTCTTCCCCTTTGATTTTGCCAGTTTGTGTCTAGGCTTGACATTTTGAGTGGAGTCTCTGGGAGGATATTATTAGAGCGACTGCCTGAAGGTAGCCTGTTTAAATGCAGTCAGTTGCATCAGTAGCGTCAAACTTCATTACATAGCTTGTTTCCTTTTTTCTCCAACCTCTTCAGCACTAATGAGAGCAAAAGGACTGGGTCAGCAGATACCATTTTAGCCCACATGTGTGAAAATCAGCCCGGTCGTGCATCAAGGCTGTACAATGAGCAAATGGATCCATAGGGTTTGATTATCATTTGTCATCAACAAGTGGCAGGCCAAACTGTTGGGCCTGTTGTCTGTGTTGTCAAACTCCAGAATCCAATTTCAAATCTTGATCCAAGCTCTGTTACAGACACACTAAGTGTTTCAGGGCTGCCACCCTGAATATACTACCAGTCTTTCCTCATGCTTGGGAGCACTGCACAGTGCTTTGCTTAACAGCATCATGTTTTCATTTAAAAGCACAGTTAAGGATCACAAATACTGAGGTGTATCTGATTTTACTGTGATGGTGTTGCTGCTGGAGCATTATTAATTAGTATTTTCAAAAAAGACAGGACTCTCTGTCAGTACACTGGGTCTTTATCCCATTTGGAAAATATTGTTAAACTATTTACTTATTATTTTTTCGATGTTTGGTTAGGTTTAGGAAAACATGGTTTGGGTTTAAAGTAGACACTTTTACAACATTAAACAACATTAAAGGATAACTTCTCCCCTGTGCGTGCTTTTCTGGTCTTTTTCCTAGAGTCACTGAGCTCTGACATTACAAACGCGTAATTGGTCAGTTTCAATGATGGTCCTGGAGCAGCACCAACACGGCAACGTCAGCTCATCCAAATACTTGTACTTTCTTTTTGAACAACCACTGGCACAACTCTAACCCGCCATTTTTTGTCGTGTTGACATATTTTCGAAAATCGCATAATTGGAAAGCATGATGATAGTATCCACAACATAGGACTGTGGCCTAGCCGCTGAGCTGGGGCCTGCTGAGGTGTGTGTTTAAATATATGCAATGAGCAACAACGGTGCCATCCAACCTGCTTGTGTCATGCAGGTCTACATTAGGTTAGTGTAGCACAGGGCTGTTGCATTTTAGGAGCAGGTGACTGGACATTCCTGCCTGTATTAGGCTTGACAGTTTACTGTGGGAGAGTACAGAGATGGGAGAATTACACCAGCCTATAAAGAGAGAGGGAGGAAGTTACACAGCCAAACAATTCTCCAACTGGAAAACCTGTTTAAAGCCTGCTTACTGGCATCAGTGAATTCCACCTAAAACCTCAGTTCGATTCAAAGACCGAACATCACCATCATCAGCAGTGTTGCATACTTCCACTTCGTCAGTTCTTCACTTAAGTTGAGACTGTGTTTGTTGTTTGTAGATTAATGCAAAGATTGCCAGTCGGCAGCGACAGACGTGGCACGCACAAACACAAAAGAGGGCAGAAGAGGTAAACGTAGGGGGGAATGATGGCAAGGTGGGAGGAGAGTAACTGCTAATGGTTTAAAAAGACAAAGCTGGCCTGTCACGTACAATGCTCATCTGAACTGATGGCTGCCCCAGGGAGGGAGTGTCACAAACTGTCAGAGAGAAAGAAAGATGGAGAGAAAACAGGAGAGACGGGGGCTGGGGAAAGGAGACATAAAAGGTTGAAACGAGGGTGGATGTTGAAGGAGGAAAATCGAGTGAATAATGAAACGAAGAGTACGAGACAGCGAGGAAGTGACGGGAAGAAAGAGAGACAGACAGTAAAAGGGCGAGGGCAATGGACAGCATTTAGGCTGAGGGCGCCTGTGCCTCAGGAAAGGTCAACTGCTGATGCCGTGGCTCTGCCTGACAGATGTCTCAGTGAGGGGACAGGCCACAGGGCAACAGGCAGCGCACGCACACACATTCGTACACGCTTGTGCACACATTCACAGACAGGTGTGAGTGCGGAAATAACCCAAGAGAGCCTTTTTTGTTTATTGGTTACATCTAATTTTACAGGCATTACAAGTTCCCCGTTTACAGCAATCAGCAGGTTGGCAGACCTCAGTGAAGTCAAAGGCCGAGATCCATGTTGACAACCTACTGCGGCTTCACTAATTCTGACACTAACGCGCAAAAGTGCTGCGAGAGCTCTTTCTTTTTTTGTAGAAAATCCTCCTCTTTGTGGCATTTTGACAACAGCTGACCACTCTCTCATTTCTCCAGAATGTCGACTCTGTCACAAGACACCCGAGGCCAAACGTCCTGGACAACCCCTGACACATGCGCGCACACACACACACACACACACACACACACCACACAATCAAACACACAGCCCGGGGCTATCGTTCAGTTGTCACAGTAGTTTCTTGTTATTCATGTGACGCAGGGAGAGAAAGGGGTTAACGCCGTAAACTTACATCCACAAAAGCTCTTTTGTCACCTCAGTCCTCCACCAACAACCCCCCTCCTTACATCCTTTCCTTTCTCCCCAGGCAAAGTGGCTTTGCCCCGTGTGATCAGGAAGGGTTAGCCCCCTCTCCCCACAACACAAGCCTCGAGGGCAGCTAAGGCTGAAGAGCAGTCAACCAGTAGTGCTCACACCATTACCCCGCTGCTAAATGACTACAGACAGACGGACAGCTACAAAAATCTGTCTCGTTAGACCAGATAACAAAGAGTGGGTACGTGTTTGTATACGTGTTGCAAGACCTTGCCTTAAGTGTGTGTAAGGGGGTCAAATCAGTCCACTGTGCCCCTCTTCCAGTTCAACACCCTCCCCTTTCACTGTGATTGTACTTGTTATGACTAACACATGAACAATGATTTGAAAAAAAAATGGGCGGACAGATGAAACATCACAGGCTGAGCTAGCAGCACCGCTGTTAATGTACCCTCTCGACGTGGTGCTGATTGGCGAAATGGCTGAGGCAGCAGGTAAGCGCCGCTCGTCATGTATTGACATATTGATGGGTTTCTTTTGTCCATTACACCCAGAGGTGCTGGGATGGTGCGTGGGCGTGAGTCTGGTTGCCACCAGCCAGGGAGACCATTAGTTTGCTGTGTCAGAATTCGAAGGGGAGTATTGACAGTCCAGCTGGGGCGATCGATAGGCGCAGATCTCTCACTCCCCTCTGCCATCTTTGGTGATGGGTCTACAGTGAGTCACGCGCTGCTGTGGGACGATGGTGTTATATCACCTCACTTAGTGTATTCTAGCATTGCAAACAGGGGCAAAATCAACTGTTGCTGTTGAACGTAGAAGAGGAACACAAGTGAGTCAGCCAGACTCCAATGCTGAATTGATTGATTATGCGATACAGTTAGATGACTGATAAAACTGCAAACCAAACAGTGATGTTACATCCTTGACTGTAAGTTACAAACAGCTGTCTTGTCTTTCATTCAGCTTAGTCATGTTCTGTTTCTGCTCTGGTCAGATGCTGGTTGCAGCTCACTGAGCCTGAAAGATGGAGGCCAGAGCAGGGTTTTCAGTATCCGACAGCCAACAGGGTGGGACAACGATTACCCAAGCACACTGCAATCATTGGACAGAATGCTCGGGACTATCCCGTGTGATGTCACCCATAATGTGAAGTCATTCAGCGTGGAACAGCCAGATGTTTTCTGGGATAGATCCTTCTCTCTATTTTTATGTCAAGTATCTCCAAGCAGGAACACTTCAGATACCTATCTGATAATAGTTTAGTCCTTAGAGCATTTAGGAAGATATCTCTACAGTTGGCAACTGTGGGGACAGTGGAACATGTGATCAGAGCAACCTCACCCTTTCTATTCCACTGCTCTGTTGTGAAATGTCTTACCGAAGACACACTGTACCCCAAACCTCCACTTAAGGCAGCAAACATCAGGGTTGATCTGATCATTTTGGATCGTGATCGATCTTGAAGGTGTCAACAACTGTAGAGGTCACGGTAGTTCATTCTGTTTCCAAACTTCACAAAACGATATGGACTGGCTGATCTGCGCTACATGAACAAAGGGCAATGGCACCGACCAGATGGCAATGCTAGACCAATTACTTCATGGCTCGTCCTTCAGTGACATATTGCAAACAAAGTGCGCAAACAAAGCCACGTTAGTTATAGCTAGCAAAATATCTAATGCTAGATTACATTTCTGTGGTGCAAATGGAGAACTTCATTGCGCTTAAATGTCTGGTTGAGTCTACAGGGTGTTTAAAAAACTGACAAAAAGAATCATAGATCATTGATTGAAATTCTGATTTAATAGAGTGATATTATTCTTTGGCCAGATTGCTGATCCCTAGAAAACATCAGTGCAGACACAAACAGTCACAGTTCTGTTGTTATTAGTTCTTGGCTTACTCCCTGACCTGCATCCACTGCATACTTGCTCTTTGTTCCTCTGACACTATGGTGGCTGAAGTGGGTCAAACAGAGCTGTGTGAGCTCCCTGTGGTTCAGGGGGGAATTCCACTGGGCAGTGTGTGACCCTGAACACTCGCCTTCCTGTTCAACTGGTGATGTGCTCGGTAGCCCAGAGGAAGAGGAAAGAAAGACAGTTCTGTCCAAGGACTAGCTCTTCTTGTCACAACACCACCATGATTGTGACCTGTGCTGATGGTTGTGTTAGAGCTGAGTGTATATATTTGCGTGTGTATGTGTGCACCGGTGTGCAGCTGTTGTCAGACAGATCAGTGATAACACTTTGGCTTTTAATAAACTCAGCATGAGTGTTTGTGTGTGTGTGTGTGTGTGTGTGTGTGTGTGTGTGTGTGTGTGTGTGTGTGTGTGTGTGTGTGTGTGTGTGAAGCCTGGTGAAAGGTCCTGGGCGTGTGATTGATGGGAGCTTTAGCACAGTAAACACATGCACACACACAATTGCGCACACACCCCAGAGGTGGGTGGAGAGGGGTGGTCATATGCAGCAATTCTCAGCTAACATTATTCATCTTGTGTTCATCCGTTTGAGTCTACCGCCCTCCATATTGATGAGCTAGGCAGTGTGTATCAGTCAGTTTATTAACATGACTACACACATACACACACAGGAACACACATAAAGAACAGAGAATGGAGGTAATTTAGAACTTCTACCTGAGTCTTTCTTATTTATTTTTTTTAATTTCTTATTTTCTGACTTCTTCCATTATTTTTTGGGGTGATGGGATGATTCAGAGAAAAGAAGGCTGGGAGAGGGCGGCTGAGAGGGAGAGAATGTAAGGAGAGAGCATGCAGGGAGGAGGAGAGGTTATTTTGAAGTCTCTGAACTGTAATCACCACCTACAGCTGCTTCCTCCCAGGTGCTCTAGCTGGACATCAACAGGGAGAGGGAGGGAGAGAACAGAGAGAGGCGGGCTCCTCAGAGAACAAGAAATACTCATGAAATAGAGGTACTGGTGTTTGTCTTGTTTATAATTAGCCAGAAGTTCCATGCATCATAGCAGAACCAACCTTTATCATATTCTAATATAAACCCTCTTTTGCAGACAGACTGCAGAGTGTTTCCACGGATCATCTCCTGGTGAGGCCCTTCAGACGAGGGGGACGTTTTATCTTAGGAGAAGGAAGTTGAAGGAGCTATCACAGAGCTGACACAACACCTCCAGCGCCTGACAGAGAAGACAGGATGGAGACTACTTGTGGTAACCTGGTCTACATATTATGAATTCGCATAGCAATTATTTTGCCAAAATCAAGTGAATAAATGAGCTACATTGCATGAAGTCACAAGCTGCAGCTCTTGAGAAGAGAGTCACATGCAGAGCCAGAACCATCAGGAGGAATAAACACCCCAGATTTTGCTCTGGTCCTGAAACCGTTTACCACCGGGGGCAGAACAGATTCTTCATCACTCCTGTTATCAACCTGTCCACAGCAGTGATCTGTGGATGTGGAAATGGACTTAGCTTCATGAATGTACCATTACACAGAGGAGAGGGGAAAAGAACCAAGAAACCAGAATCTTGTGAGTGCTCAGTTTAGTGAGAGGCTGACCTGAATTCTTCCTGTTTGGGGCAAATAAACACAAATTGTCTCACGTTCAAATTCGCTTCAGTGGTGGTGAACACACCACTAAGCAATGACTACCCCTGATGAAAATTCATCAAGCAGGAACAATGTTTGCAATGTTGACATTTTTCCAGTACTGTTCATTGCTGCACCAGCCATGCTGGGTGCGTGGCTGAGGGTGTCGACTGTATACTTGTGACAACACAACCATATGGAATGCCTGATGGCATGTTTAAAAGCACATTCTCTTAATGCAGACTGTGTGTCTTTCTCCATGGATTGAGTGTTTTAATTCTTAGTATTTCTATAGCACCTAGACCTGTTTTAATAATATTTAAAAAACAAAGACAATTGGAAGTCTCACTTTAACAATATAGGACCGTTAATGTTCTTAATTCCACAGTGCAGTAATCCCATGGAGGTGAATGTTAGGTTAATCTGATAACCTAACACTGTTAACTCATTAGCCGGCTCACGTTATCCCCAGACCATGAAATGAGATGATGAGTCCTGAATTCTTTAACAAGCTGCTGGAGTTCAACATCCGCACCGCAATAACCGTAAGTCCTGACTGATATGGTGGAACTGACATCTATCTAACATGAGATCCACATGTCCAAGTCATGCAAGACCTGGGACATTTGAAGCATCACACGTATAAAGACACTCACAAACACACGGACGTGAAAGCATAACAAGTAACCAGCAGATGTATTACCACTAATGTTCCACAGTGCTTCACCTATGATGCATGTTTTAAAAAATCCTTCACTATGAGGCACAAACACAATCAATCATGCACCCAACAGGCACACCCACTCGCAGTTTTAGGTGTTGCTGTGTGAAGCCTCCAGAAAATACATCATACAGTGGTTCACATGCATTACAGCACCAAGTGTGTTGCGTTCCAATAAAATCCCTCCATGTGGAAGGTTTCGGCTGTGTCCCTCTAAGTCATCCATGGCAGCCTCCCATTATTGTCCAATAAAAGCAGTTGGCGCCATGTGAGCTGCACATGTCACCACTAACAGCTTCGCTGTCTGCTGCATTTCCAGCCTGCACACCGTAACAAGGTGGATCCACCAACAAATTTGGATTAATACGGTGATATGTTGTAGTTTCCTTCTCGTTCAGATGTACTTATCGCAAGTCGCTTTGGACAAAAGCTAAATGCCCTAAATGTACATGTAAATGTAGATGTAATAACGCCACTATAGTGAGTACCGCAACCACCAGCTCAAACTGGATTACAGTGAGCGATAAAGGAGGATGGGGGGTGGGAGAATACCTGAAAGACAAGTAAAATCAACAACGCATTCTCATGTAAAATGTATAGGAGGCAGCCTGCCGTTGTGTTTAACACTGAATTACCAGCACACATGGTGCTGAATACAAAGCACACACATGAAACCATGACTTTAGTCCTTGAGTCCAGGCTAAGTCATCGAAATACAACATATTTCCTCTTAGCACAAAAAACCCCACGACAACTTAAATGCCTGTGCACGGACACACACCCCATGAAAAGCATCAATCCATTCATGCATGAATAAGAACAGCTCCAATGATAGAAAGAGTAGCGCTGAAAAACCCACCAAAGGTTAATCGTGCAATGCTGTCATCCTGTTAAAACCAGCACTGTGAGCCTGGCCAAACAAACCCGGCTGATAAGACTGGCCGCAACATCAAAGCCTTACAGATTATAGATTACCATCAAATCAACCTGTGCACTGCTGCCATGGACAGGTACCTGAGGCGGGGAATGTGTGTGTGTGTGTGTGTGTGTGTGTGTGATGATCAGGACCTTCATATACACTAAACTGCATCTGGCCTATCCTTTTCTGTATGCATGTGTTTATATTTGAATAACCCCACTGGCATGTTAACTGACTGTGATTAGTGCTCAGTGTCTTTTTTTGAACATACAGTGTTACGGTGGCACAGTGCCAACTTCAACCCTCCCAAACATGTCGTCACAGTCATGCAGTTTGCTGCCTGTCTGCCCCCGTCACTCTCCTCTGGCAGCGGCGGTGTGAGGATTAAAGGAAAATCCTGACCTCCTCATCCACCTCTCTCTAATGCCTCCGCTCATTTTAAATGGCTTCTCCAAAAACTAACTGGCTGGATTAGTGCTCAGGTGCACTCCCCATCCTCCGTGTACACATGCAAAGATGCTCTAAGACACAGAAGAAATCTCTTCATTTCTTTAAGCCATCAATGATCTTTGTTCCCTCGGGTCTCCGACCAATGGAACCATTTATATTCATTGATTACGATGCAGTGAGTACAGTCCAGTGAGGGTTAACGGAGAAAGAGAGAGCGGGTGAGGATGACAGTCCACATGATATGCTGATATTCAATTTACCTACCTTGAACACACACACACACACACACACACAGACACACACACACACCCCCACACCACTCCCTACACGCTCAAAATTCCACCAGCGGGGCAGAAATGCTCACTCCTGTCTGTCTCCCTGCCGGAATCGCTGGCGTAGCACTTTTCCCTGTTTTCATCGCCATTCTTAACCTTTATCTCACTCCTCTCCTCCCATCGTCTCCTGTCTTCCCTCTTTATCTCTCCCTTTCTCTTCCAACAGGCTCCTCACAGGGAAACAAGGTTGTAAAGGTGGAAGATGCTGATATTGTTTGGCCTATTTGTGTGTGTGTGTGCACTACGTGCAGTAGTATATAAGAGAGCCGAGGGACTTCTATCCTTGGGAAGATTTTGGCACACTGCCAGCTGAATGGCACTAGTGGAGGCACTTGTGTGCATGAGTCTATTGTTTCTGTGCCTCTGTTGTACGGTATAAATATTTCAAGATGATTGCAGGCTTCCTCAAATGAAGATTTCTGCCACCATTTTTACCACCATTTCACACCACTTTGAAAGCAGCGTAAGACCAAATTCAATAAACAAGATAACCATTACAACTGTAGACATATTGGAGCGTAGATCTGAACTGAAACCAGAGAGGGTTGAATCCTCACTGGTCTACCAAGAAACATTTCAAGACATCAAAAACTCGATTCAAACACGTGCAGACTTTTAAATGCAAGCCTACATACAATACCTTGTATTGTTTTAGTGTCCAGTATCACCATATGGCCTGTCTTGTCACAAACCTGAATCATAGCTATCAGGAGAAAACCCAGCATGCATATTTCATTCACACCTACCTATTAGTTATGTATGGAAGGCTAGGTAGGTACACCGGCACTACGGCCGTTTGTCTTTCTAATGGAGGGGCGAACAGCAGCAACTACAGGCAGAACAACTCTCATGCTCCTTTAATGGGAATGAATAAAGGATGAGTCGGGGCTCAGACACCAGGTTAAGATGCTGTTTAGCACCTCTGGCCCAGCGCCCAGTGTTAGAGGCAGGGATGGAGGGAAGGAGAGGACAGCGAGGGATGAGAGGAACCCATCAGGTAGAATATCAGGAAGCACTCGTGACTTGGTGAATAAGAGAGCTATATAACATTGGCTTGAGGGTAACGTTGTGACATGAGGACATGTTGGCACCAGCTTTCTGTGACTACTGTAACTAAACATCCAGCATTCAGAAGTTGCAATGGGATTTTTCCACAGTAAAGTCTCACTGAGTAAGAAGCAGAGAAAGCTTCTTGGTGACACTGAGTCTGGTTCCGTACGCCTCCACAGACCTCTTCTCTTTGATCCACCTCGGGAGAAAATGAAAGGCACCGAGGGAGGAAAAAAAAAGAAAAACAGGGACGAACAGGCCTCCAAAGCAGCACCCTTAAGAAAATGCTGGTGGTTTTGGGGAGAAGGTGAGAATGGAAAGGAGGCAGTGGGACACTGTGCCATGGTACGTGACAGCTTAATCAGCTATGTCAACAGTCATCCACTGGTGGGCTGAGAGAGCAGAACAGGCTGTGGGATGGTGACTGCCAGTCTGCTACCTCAGACAGAGTCATAATGGCTGCCACCTGCCCTGGGTTACAGCAAGCAGAGCGGCCTCATGGCAGCAGCCGGCAGCACCTGTGCTCAACAGTCAGGTCACCACATCAAAACAAGCCTGCAGGATTAGACTGCTACTGGGGGTGGAGACAAAGGGCGCCTGAAGAAGCTGCAGATGGAGAGACGCTTTTCACGACACTTCTCACGACTATACTACTAATGCTATGCTAGAGCCAGAATCGATATTAGCAACGGACATTTCTGTGAGCAACAGCTATGTTGAAACTTTTCACTCTGTGAGGTTAAATCTTTAATGTTTTGATAAACACTGTGCTCATGGTCTCATCAGGGTTGGACACAAACACCACTTGGTTAGGATTAGTAAAATATCTTTTGGCTTAAAACACCTGTTTTGGTCACCACAAACACGGCTAGAAACTCCCCCAAGGTCTCCTTAAAAGTACCAGTGACAGTAAACTCATGTACATAATACGATGGTAATATGAACATGATCTGACACTTATGGTAGACATGTTAATATGTACTTTATGTTACACTAGTGTCAAATCCTGTTTGCTGTTAATCTACCCCAACTGTGCACCACTTTTTCCACACACAAAAAAAAAAGCCTGAACACAGCCGCCTGCACTCTCAAGCTCTCAGAGTGTGGGGAGTATTTGAGGAGCTGTGGGTGATGGCTGCTGCCATGTGACATGGTGTGAGTGCATCTTATTTTAGAGTGAGAGCTTGAGATAAGGTGTTAAAAGGAGAGGAATGCTGAGCTGTCCTTGTAAGCCTCGATGCACGGTGGATGTCATCTCCCCTTTAATTATTTGATTACATCCACTAAAACATCTCCCCCTGTAATATTCTGTCCTCCTCTCTGACTGATCCCGACCTCTCTGCCTTCTTCTCTGTGTCTCTGTTCCTGCGTGGCCCACACAGCAGTTTATTTAGCTGCCGTGTTTACATTCCTGTTCAGTCAGCCTCTCCCAGGGGAGAATGACTGTATCTGAGCTTTGTGGCTGAGCCTCTCTCTCGTGGCTCAAGTCGGTTACATGATAGTTACATTTGGATTGCGTCTTTAAAATACTTTTTTTTTTATTTTTGGGGAAAAAGATTAGCACATATTATTCAATACACACAGCACCAGTTTGTGCCAGCACTGTTTTTTATTAAATTAACTTCATTGGCCACATGTAAATGCTGAATATTCAAAATGTCTTTTGTTTGCGTTTAAAATGTTTCTTTAATCCAATTAGTAACTGACTGCATTTCATTTGTAAAATTAATTAATAATTAGATTTTATGGAAATGAGGAGCTGAAATCAACAGCACATCAATCGTAAACGTGTCTCTCAGACATCTTTTTCAAACCTAAACCCTGGGATGTCCGTCTCTCAGCTGTCCTGTGTGGTTAAAGTAACGGTGGCAATGGGCGGGGCCCGGGGAGCCTAATTGGATGGAGCTATAGGACGTCCTGAGCTCCCAGGTCCCTGGCACTTCACTGGCCTCATCATTAGACTGACTGGCTCCTGTGGCCTCAGGCAAAGTGCTGTCTGCATGCCCTAATGACCGCTGACTCACTCAGCACGCAGCAGCGCCGCCACATTAGTCCAGCCCAGAATAGCCCCAAATAAAGAGAGATGAGAGGGGAGTGGGGATGTCAGGCGCCCCCACAGTCTTGTAAGACATTACTCCAGGCCACATAGCATATTGTTGTGTTCAGGTCAGGTCTCTTCTATTCTCACCTTTCCATGTGCTTAATTCAAGTGTGATTGTATCTATTCTACACTATTTAATTCATTTTAGTATAAACTCAGTCACTGTCATAATAAGTGCTGCCTGTGTAAAATTCTTCTCCCTCAGATATAGTGGCATACATATATGACCCACTGTCATCTCCACAGGTTTTTAAAAATGAATTGTCAACATGTTGTATTGCTAATTATTTCTTGTACATGAATGTCAGGGGTCAAAACCTGAGCCAAAACTGAAATCTAATGGAGCATGAGGCAAAAGCAAACACCTATCATGTTAAGGTGCAAAAGGAAGCCCAGAGAGGCAACTGAGGTGGAAAATTACAGAGTTAGAGTTTTTAAAAAAAAAAAGTTTTCTCTCCTGAGTGCTGTGGTTATGAGTTTAAGAACTGGTGAAAACATGTTTTGACAGGAGTTCCTTAAATTGTATTTCCAATTTTCATCTCACAAAAAATGAAATGAAAAAATGGATAAACAGTGTCTCATATTCTAATGTTAAGTTCTTTTTTTTTTTACAAGAAACATCTGACAGGCAGAATCAAACCTTATGTGTATACATTTATGTGTTCTTTTTTCTTTGTATCAGTTATTCATTCCATGTTTTTAGGAAATCACTGTCATTGTCATTAATAGCCACTAGAGTTCATTTTTGTTATCTCTGTTTTCATTTTGCACTGTCTGACATGTCTTTAAGTTTTGCATGATAGATCATTAAGTTATGAGGGAATAATTACAAGAACCTTCAAACACTGACTGCACTCATTTTTCCAATATGAATGAGTTGATTTTCAGTGGCAATTTTTCAGAGACATGTGAAACGAAAAATCTGTTCGCAAGCAAACAATTTACCTTGTCTCTAAATCAGCTGCACTAAATTGCAGCTGATAGCTATAGCTTCATATTGAGCTTCCAAGCGTGACAGGAGTCTTGGTCTTCTCATCTACTCTTAGCAAAACAGAAAATGTTTCTCAAAATACCTAACTATTCCTTTCAGTGCCAGAGCTAAAGTGAGTGACTGGGTTCACTAAATGAAACACAGTGTGAGACAATATAGAGCCTGGCTCAGCAGATAGCTATGGGTTAACCAGGCTGTAAAACCCACATGATGGCAGGACAGAAGACTGCTCTGTGCTCCACTGACCATGGGGGGTAGGAGGAAGCCAGTGAGAGAGGGGCACGGAGACAGGGACAGTTTTGTTCTGCTGTCCGTCCAATCAGCGGAGAGCAGTAAACCTCCTCAAGCAGCACAGCTTCCAGTTTAACAAGTG
Organism: Diplodus sargus; assembly: GCA_903131615.1. Classification (NCBI taxonomy): domain Eukaryota; kingdom Metazoa; phylum Chordata; class Actinopteri; order Spariformes; family Sparidae; genus Diplodus; species Diplodus sargus. Next base: position 2,422,676 of record CAEMYA010000021.1, read on the forward strand.
TTCACTGCACTTGACACAGGAGGTGACAGTAGTAACTGTTCATCTGACACTAAACTGTAATTTGTTCATAAACAGAGCCAATTTGACTCTGTTGAAATTGTGAATGTGTGTATGACAGAGAGAGAGAGAGAGAGAGAGAGAGAGAGAGAGAGAGAGAGAGAGAGAGAGAGGGGAGACATCTGATGGAGATTTGGGACGGGGTGATTTCACTTTCTGTCAGGAGAGAGAAAGATAGAGAAAAAGAGGGAGAGCGAGGGTGAAAGAGACATGGGCCGTCTTAGATATACCCAATGAGCGCAGTATCAGCCAAAAATACTCCTCCTTACAAGTCAATACTGTGTATCGATTACTTCTGCGCAGGGCTTATGCAACATCACCACTTCAGTGTACGATCATGGTGAAATCAGTGTGTGCAGGCAGGGGTTTGCACAGCAACCTGCTTTGCCCTTTAGAGACAGGAAAACAAACGGTTCATGTGTCCTTAAATCAGACGGCACAATGTGAACTAATGGCCTGGAAAAACTGACAGAACTGCGCTCGCATACACCCTTACACAGAGAAAGACGCAGTACAAGGGAGGCAGGACAGGACACAGGGACACAGGCATGCTAAATGTTTGCAGGGCTCTGAGAAGGCCTCAACCATGGAAATGACCTAGTGATGAGAACTATTCTGCATCCATCAATCTAGAAGATGAAGAGCAACATGTATCTGAGGCGGACGACCAAAGTGTTGGCGAGACACTTCTGAGCCAGATGCAATCACCTGAAGTCATCGCTGCCCATCCCTCCTCTGCTCACCTGCTACTCCTTCTCCTCCATCACCAACTCCAGCCCCTCCTCCTCCTCCTTCTCCTCCTCCTCCTCACTGAAGTCCTCTCCTGAAACCCAACGCAGCAACATTTCCATCGGGACTCTGATGTCTGCTTGGAGACGGCGGCGCATAATCGATAGTGCCAGGTTGCCAAGACAACCTTGATTTCCTGTCGCCGCTTTTGCCGAGCGCCGGTGATTGCACCGGGTGTCCGTTGCACCTGCCGCCCTCTCCTCCTTCTCCTCCTCCTCTTCCACTGTCTCATCAAACGCTCCTTATCCCTCGCCTCCCTCCCTCCCGCCCTCCTGACGCCATATAGCCACCATAGACAAAAGAGGAGGACAGATATACAAAGGAAAAACGGATTAGACCCCAGAGGTTGGGTTTGATCAATCAAAACACTGTATAGAGTGCGAGGCCACATGTACTAATATACACACAACACACACACACCCACACACACACATGCAAATGCACTTAAACACACACATACACACACACGACCTGTCATCTCTATAGAAAGCTAACTGTGACAGCTACCTCGGAGGGTGATGTCATTGCACCTGGGGAGCATTTACTATCAGGCCCCCTCACACACACACACACACACACACACACACACACACACACACACAC
>CAEMYA010000021.1:2424169-2454519 GCA_903131615.1 Diplodus sargus
TTTTTTTTTTTACTCATTAATGGAGAGCTCATTAATCGTGGCTGATAACGAGGATGTGGGACAGGGACATGATTAAGGGGCTCTCTCTCCTTTAGCTGGGCGCCCTTGGGGATAAACAGCCTAGGGGGTGTGCACGTGTGTGTGTCTGTGCGCACGCACGCACGTACGTGTGTGTGTGTGTGTGTGTGTCCGTGTGGGCCGCATGTTAAAACAGGTAAAGGACACACACCCAATGCTATCTCGAGGACATCTGTGGGATAGGATCCTACACATGTTTTCACTTTCTAGTCATAGCCACAGTGCGTCGAATCGCTGCGGAGTCTTTACCTCCGTCTGTCTGTGCGTTCATCCATCTTCCTTTAAAGATCTACATTTGCCTTTATGAGGATTCAAAACAATTCTCTTGTGAGAACGATGACTCCCCTCATACAGTAACTTGGGGCGTCTTACGTTAGGACAGGAACATCTTAAAGAAAGCTCTGCTCTAATAGATGTATACATATAAATCATCATGTTTCAATCAAGGTGTGTACTTTTGTGCATTATCTAGTCATTTGCCAATCCACCAGTGCATCAGGCTGAGATGCAGTCACATTAGTTGCTAGAGTGAACAACATGTATACCAGACTGGGACTCATTTCCCAGTATCACACATGCTGTACACTATGAAATTGTTGATTTTGAGTTAAGAGGGTAGTATGGTTTCGTATTTGCATTTGTGTTTTGGACTGTTGGTTGGCCAACATAATCTATTTGATGACATCACTTTGGTCTCTGGGTCGGATGTAATGATCAGTTTTCACCTTTATTTCTTAAGTCCAGCCTTCAGGGCATGTACCATGCCGATATATATATACACAAATATTATTTATATATATATATTTATATATATATATATATATATATATATATATATATATATAATATTTGTGTATATATATATCGGCATGGTACATTAAAATATATACGATACAATAAAAATAAGATGTTTCTGACCTGCAAATATACTGGATGTAACTGATCCAGTACAGGATGTAGTGACGTGTCAGCAAGAGAGCAGAAATCAGTCTGTACGTACAGGAGGGCTTTGTACAATCGTTTAGTCTTACACACACATTAAATCCAATCTGTCTGGACCAGGACCCTAATCCCCTCTCCACGGCCATGGAGACAGGCAGACAGTAATCCTCCATATTTGTATATTAATAGCCAGAGTCTCAGAGGGGGCCTCTCTATATATTGTGATGTATGTTTTATTAGTTGGTTAATCTGCTTGTCGATCAGCGGACCTGCTCCATTTAAACCTGGGTTTTAATAAAACACACAGTCAGGCCTGCCTGAGGGATAAGCTCCCCAAGGACGAGAGAAAGAGCATGCCTGGGTTCAATAGACTCATCATCAACAATAAACAGCTTTACATCAATGTTATCTGTCACGGGGCAATACAATTATTAGGTGGGATTCAGCCCCAGGCCTCTGCCCGCTCCCTAAGAAGAGGCTGACCCAAATATAAGCCTGCTACCTTGTTACCATAATGCATCCTTCAGTCAGCTCTAATGCCATTTCTGAGCGTGTGCTCTACAATCATTACGTGTGTCCATAATAATCCACGTCAGCCTGAAAATGTCTCAGTGTCCTCCGAAGGACTCGACGGTCAGACACTCAGGTGGAACAGATTTGGTTAAAATGCTTCTGCGCACGTCAGCAGACATGACTGGTGGAGTCAAGGAGAGCACCGGGGTGAGATTCCTTTGGATCTGAATCACGTTGGAGTCGTCTGCTTACCTCTCAGCCTGTCTAGACGCTGTGTCACTGCCACACCCAGCCGGACATCTGTCCTGATTCAATAGATTTATCAGACAGCCATTCGATTAGAAGGGCACTGCTTTAAATTAGCTGGGGAATGATGGAGGTGGGCTGGACAGGAGGGCCATTGCCTAAGGACGCTGTCCCTCCTGCTTACCAATGGTTTACAGTCGCCAGCCATTACAGTGACGTCTGCAATCATTTCCATTTACAACTGCTGATGCAATTAGATAGGCCGAGTCCTACTCCTATGATATTTCTCTGTAATACAGAGGTATGTGGCACAGTTTTATGGTCGCCACAATCTAAGTGACTTCCACTGGGTAAACAAACAAACAGCTTTTAAACATCTGGTTAGGAGAGATAGAGAGAGAGCGAGAGGAGCACCCTGGGGAGGCGTGAGCCATTCCTCTGAGATCTGTTGATTGGGAGGAAGGATGGAGGGAAGCACAGAAAACGAAACAAAAAAAAAAAAGAAAGGAAGAACCTCAGAGACAGTTCATACTTGGGTCAGAATTCAGGTGGAGGTCAGGAATGCACTCACAAGCCACGCTTAACGCGCCGAGCCACACAAACACACACAGACACACAAAAACCGTGGTCTTTAAATGCATTGCATGCCGACCATGTGACTCTCACGGGGTAGTCTCATGGGAGCAACCCCCCCACCCCCCCCACCCCTGATCTCCCTGATGGACGAGAACAACAGGAAGTCAGCTTGGCCTGCAACACCACACCACACCACACCTACAGATAACTCTTCCACACACAGCGCATATTGACAGTCAAGCGTTCACGCCCGTGCAGGGAGCCACACAGATGCCCCTTCCTTGCACCGCTCCAGCCGTCCTCATCATTCATACATTACATTAGCGGCGGCCATTTATCAGTCATCGCGGTTAAGTCGAAGTTTAATCCCTTTAAAAAGTGTGCTGTGTGATGCAGAAGAATTGATGGCACGCTGCCTGCTGCTGCTGGCGTCGGTGGCGAGCGAGACGCGTTGCAGCCTGGCACTGAAACAAGGAGGGACCGAGGCTGGCAGGGGGTGGGCTTTTCAGTCACTGAATAGCCCTTGTTTATCTAGGCCCCTCTGGGAAGTCAGGACACTGCAGTGAATAGGAGCCAGTTAGCAGCGATGGCATAATAAGACCAGGGGGAGGGCGGGGGTCATTGAAATTCTACGCAGGCTACTGTCAAGGCAAACCGGCCCTGCCAGCTGTGGCAGCAACTCAAAGGAGCGAGGGAGGGTTTCTATGGCTGAGGCTTTTGGGTTAACAACACAACATTAAGTGACCGACAAGATTTGATGTGCCACTGCTTACTCATCAACACTAGCAGATGAGCGGTGGAATCTTTTCCGAAAAAAACTGTTTCACTGAAGCCGAATGTGGCTAATTCAAGTCGTGAACTTCCTCAAAAGAATGACTCTGACATGACAGGCGAACAGAGCTGACCGTTTTCTCTTCAGGCCTGCGTGTCATACTGTGTCCAGGCACTCTCTGCTCTTTATGGGCAGGTCAGAAGTGACTGGAAGCACTGGGAGTCAGCGGGTTGACAAAGTTGTAGAGTTTCCAAGTCTCGACAGGATAGCAAGGTGCTCTACTGATAAAAAAAAAAAAAAAAAAGCCTTTGGTTGCTGGGCTCACCCTTCAATTTACACAGCCAAACCTTTTAAATGTGTCTGAAAAGAGATGCTGTTTTTCTTTGCCCTCTGTGTGATATGAATCAGACAGCTCTACAGCTCAGCAATAGCGCTGATTCTTTTCCAGGCTTTCATGTTTTTTTTTTCTGCCGCGGTTTGTGGTCTCCGCAGCCCCTGATGAGGAGCCTTAAATAGGCTGCCACAGGTGCCGGGGGCCGGGGAGGTGAAGGAGGGGGAGGTGGCCTGGATGGGAGCAGGGCCGCAGGAAGCCTCTTGTTTTCACAGAGATAAAGGGCTTTCAGGTTGCATCCTGGGCCGTAATCTCTCACACACTTCCTGGTTTTGTTCGCTGTGAGGCAAGAGAAAATGACAAACTAACCTTCGCCCCGAGAGGCTGATCGATAGCTTCTGATGAGACAGGATGTGTGTCTGGCATTGGTGGGCTTGAAGAGAATAAAATGACAAGGAAACAGGCCAGATTTGATTTTGAGCAGCGTTCATTAATCGTCCTTGATCAGAGGCTGATTTATGGGTTAATTTATTCCAAGTGCTGCTTCATTACCGATGATGATTATAAAAGTGTGAATATAATTTCTTTTCCTGACCTCTTCATTTGCTTTTAAAGCACAATTAACATTGTTCCAAGCTCTAACATCCTAATTACAGAAAAGATAACGCACCTTTCCTTCAAATTGAAGTTCCTTCTTAACCAGTCACTTAGTGCTGGCCTTGTGTTTTAAAAGATCCATTTACTAGAAATTTGCATGAAAGGGGTTTATTGAAAAGTTTGCATCGAGGAGACATGCAAAGTTTAGAAGAACAGGAAGCACATTCGCACATGTATGGCAATAAAAGCTCGCATTCCTTTTTTTTTCTCTGTCACGCTCACATTTTCTCTCTCCATTCTGAACATGTCCTTCTTGAGAAGGCCAGCGTTTGACCGTGAGCCACACCCTGTTCTCCTGCCAGAGGAAACTTTCAATCTCTGCCGTCCCTCCCTCACTCTGCTGTGGCTCCGGCCCTCTCGTACTTTTGTCAGGTGTTATTTATGAGTGCTGTATAGCTGAGTTGCTGCATGCCTACAGCACCTGCTGGTGTTGGAGAATCAGAGCCAAGGCAGCTGCCAGAGAGACGAATGGGAGGAAGAGACACAGCAGAGAGAAAAAGAATACAAAGAGGAGCCAGAGTGTGACACTTTATGAGAAACAGAGAATCGGAGGATCACAGAAGGGGGAGGCTGCAGCATGTGGCTGTGTAGATGTTGTAAGCGCAGTGGCATGCAGCTGACACATCATGCAACCAATGATGAGTGTTCTGATGAGAACAGTAGGACAGAACAAACAAGTGATGAACAAACACTAATTAATAGTGTCTTACAACTCCAAACGTGATCAATTAAAGGCCATGCTTCATTGACTTGCAAGCAAAAGTGCCGGCGGCGGTGAAACAGGAGAGGGGAGGGCCCTGTCAGCACGAGGAGGAAGACAGATGTACCGTCGTCTGGCTGTGGAGATCCGAGGGGATCTGCTCCCTCTTCATTCACCGCGCACACATCTCTGTACACCCACACGCGTATTTATGGAACGTGCTCGGGGAGGCCCCAGTGTGTTTAGACTGTAAACACCTGAACACTGGCAGCGGTGAGCTGAGCCAGGACAGGTGGGCTGGGACGGGTTAAAGGTCACTGGCTTCGTTCCAGTTCCCAGTGTAAAAAAACTGCACCATGTACTTTGCTCTGGAAAGCTGTAGATTGCGTGTGACAGGTGCTTGCGGGGGTGGACAGCCGAAGTTTACAAGCTGGTCAACAAGAGCAAGATCCCAGACATAACCCTGCTGTACAGATAGAACATCAAGCCTGAATGGTTCAATATGACAATCTGTGTGTCTTTTCAAATGATTTACTTCTGCTTTTAGAACAAATACTGTACAGAATCTCAACAGAGTAAGGTGATCTCCTAACTAAGCAGCAATAGTAATATGAAGTAGTACATTAAAGGAGACTGCTTGGTTATGCTAAGCTACATCAGGCCAGGAGCAATCCTCAAACCATGTTCAACTTTCCCTCTGATCCAACAGAGTGTCAAATATTCTCATATTGTAGATAGATGCAAGGTCCCAGAGCAAGAGAGTCTGTGGGTAGGGCAGCCCACTTCTTTACTCCTTTCAGTGGACAAAAAAAACCCCCAACACCCACTGACATCTGGCTCTTTCCTTTAATGTGAATGTGAACAATCGACATTCTCTGACACACAATAAAATCAGAAGGGCAAACTTGTCTCCTGACATTGTGAAAGGAATTGGCCAAAATGGTCAAGGCTGGAACACTACCAGGACATCAGTGAAAAATCAGGGCTTTTGCGTTTGTCACTATTAGGACTGAGCTCTGGATGTATTTTAGATTAAAGACAAGGCTTTCTGGAAATATAGCAAATGTCTGGAGGTAGTTTCAGTTGCTCTAAAGACACCTAAGCCTCAGAGGTCGTTATTCTGATGCCCTTAGCCTTTTTTGTTCAGGCACTGTTTTGGTTTGTCATTCACAGGGACATACTGTAGCTCCTTACTTATAACAGTCTATGAGTGTGTCTAGGCTTGGCTGCCCCTTTTGATCAGACCACAGTAGTGGGGTCCATGGGGAGCTCAACACAAAACAGTCATGAGTTAAATGGGGCGATGCAGAAGCTGCGTGATGCTGCTGACCCCCCCCCCCCCCGTTTTAGGATGCCCATTCTCCTCTCATTAATCCTGTGTGGATGTTTATCCATGTTGACATTCAACATAGCAGCCTTCTCTCTGACTAACAAACAGGGTGACTAAGGTTTTCTTTCTTTTTTTCTTTTTGCTGGAGTTGACACAGGGCTAGCCTAGCTCAATGCACATGCAGGCTTGAGGGACAGAGGGACGTTCAATTTGTTAGTCACATCACAGCCAGGCTGCGCAACTGAAATCAGTATGTGAATATGAATGCGTACCCCCTCAGGAGGGTCATTATCAGTTCTGTGTGCTGCAGAGAGGAAAATCAATATGGTCATCATAACGGCCTGGCAAAACGCCAGCCAATATACTGTGTTCAGAGCACAATACATCGGCAGCGGATTACTCCTCATCTGATGTCATCCCATTTCATCACTGTAGACAGAGGCACTGTGGGACTGTAATAAGGTCAAGCGCATTTAAAAGGGATGAGACATCCAACATCCATGTCACAAAATAATCTAAGAAAGACACACAAAGTGACAGTCAGGTGGTCTGAAGTGAACTTCCAGCAGAGGTTTGCCCTGATGAGTTTTTGCCACAAACATAAGCTGGCCTAAGAGCCCTCACCGGGCCCGCCTTCTGCCTATTGTGTCGGTCCAGTCTTTTTCATTAACCGCTCCACTGAGGACCACAAGGAGGGGAGGGGATGGATGAGCAGGAAGGGAAGGAGGTGGTGGCGATGATGGGGGACAAGGAGGGGTCTGTAGATAGACCCAAAGGGACCTGAAGAGCAGCCGCCAAATGCATGATTAAAAACACACATCAACAGGCAGCGACGGGCACACCGTACACAATATTTACCTCTGCTGGGATGGCAATTTAGAGGTAATCTCTCACTAAAGTATACACACAATACCAAAGAATATCACCTCTCACCCCGACACTTGCGGGGAGGGGCTGGCATGGAGGGAGAGACCCGAGAGGGAGAAAGGACAGTTCAGGTAAAAGAAAAGAAAACATGGAGAAAAGAAAAACAAAGCGGGAGAGATTGAAGTCATCCTCACACACACCTGTCTGCCCATGACTCACCGTGCTCTGGAGTCAGGAGGGAAGAGGAGGGCAGAGGAGGCTTTTCTGCTCAGTTAGCTTCCATGTTACACTTAAGTGAGCTCTCCTCCCTACTTGCACTGCAACAAGTACGTGCACCCTCTATCTGTGTCACTGTCAGTGTTTAGGGTCGGAGCTGCTACAGACCGACACAACTGACTCAACGGCTCTGGTTACAACAGCATCAAATAAAATAAAAAAATAAGTCCAGGCTACTGTTGACGGGGGGGCCACATTTTGCTCCAGAGTGTTTTTGTTCAGTTCACTGAGCTGACGCGTCGCTACAAGCTCCCATGTACAATATGTGTGTCCTCTCAGGGAGAGTGTAAGCGCTGGCTGTGTCACCATCAGTCAGGAAGCCTCCGAGGCACACACGCCCGCCATCACATTGTCCTGTCATGCAGATGGACACCTCATGGCCCATACTGAGGATTTGGGGAAACTCAAACTGCCCGCTGTGCAAAATCAAGCCTTCGACTTGACATTAAAAACAGCATGCTGGGTAGTGCACATCGCCACTTTGAAAATACACGGGCCAGCAATGCCACAGGGATGCTTCGGCGGTCACGTTAAGGAGAGCAAGCATGATGTAGACGTAAGATACATTTCCGAGACAAAAATGTCAAACAGAGAGCTGCAAAGCAGGCCCTTGAGGGCCCGAGGGCTGCGTGAGAGAGGGATTTGATGAATTCTGTGAACGTTCCACAGATTCCTCCCTCACGGGGACCTTTGGGAAAAGAATGGGTCATATGCAAATGGCATGCACAGTATGGAGGAGAAGTTTCCCACAAGCTGAGTGTGAAAAGGGCTCTCCCTCCCCATGCCGGGCCTGCTGAATGGGCCTTTTCTTCTGCCACTGAAAGTGTATGAGGTAGAGCAGGCAAACTGCAAAGGTAACTAGGCTCTTTCTCCTCAGGCTTTCTCACTAAAGCCTGAACACACAATGGTTCATTTAAGCATTCAGCCACACAAACCCCAATAAAGCACATCCAAGCGCAGTTAAGGGGGTTACTGAAACTGACTCTGGGTTTAAAACTCCTTCTTTACGAAGGAGAGCACCTTTTTATAGGCTAATGCTCTCAGCCTCCATGGGAGCAGCTAATCATTAAGCTGCCTTAACAGAGGTGGGAGTGTGGTCGTACATCACATCATTTTAATTCCGCTGGATGGTCAGGCCTTTTCCCACCCTGATGGACACGTTGACGGATGAAGCTTCACCAGAAATCAAACTCTTTTTTGCAGGCAGTTAATTAAAAAAAAAAAAAGCGAATGGTTGTGATCTGTACCTCTACATGGTCTTCAACACATTTTGTTATGATGATGTACAGTATGCTCACACACATGCACAGGTGTGGAAAATAGCTGCAATGTGTGCCATGCTTTTCATCTGCCAGCCCCTCGGTCGTCACCTGTTGTAAAATTCTTCAGTCACCTCAGCCACTTCTCACCAAGTCCCTCCACACTCCCCCTTTCCACTCCACAGGAACACGGAGCCCACAGTTAAAGGGGTCAGGGAGGAATAGATGGAGCAGAGAAAAAGCTGCAGCTCCAACACTCGCCCCCACCCCCTCCCCCCCCTTCTCTTCCCCTTTTATTGAACAGACTTAAACACAAACACAATTGGACATGCTGGAAGCCACACAATGGCACAGGGGGGGGAAAGTGAAGTCATACTCTGCGCACGCATGGGTGCCTAGGTCAGGGGGCAATCAACAGCACCCCGGCTACTGTGTCTTAACCCCCAAATAAAGGACAAGCTCTAGAAGGAGGAGTGGGAGGGAAGAGATGCAGGAGAGCGAGCGGAGGATGGGGGGGGTTCTTCTTATTTGGCACTTTCAAATGAAGCTGCTGAGGAAGTAGGTGAAAAGCAGCGAGATAAATGAAAAATGTCCACCTCTGCTAAACTCTTCACACTACAGGGGTGGACCTCTTGAAAATGTAAACAGATGTCTTTTAAAACACTGGAGTGGCATGCGGAGCTCCGGAGCCACTCCCATCTCCTCCACAGCCTCCATATGTAGTCCCAAACATTGTTGCACCAAACGAACTGTAGCTACGGCGACATTTTTTGTATTGTTCTCCCACAAGCTTACAGCATGTGGTTATATTCCATCGTTTCTAGACAGGGTGAGTGAGTCCAGGGCACTAAGTTTAGTTTAAGTTCAGTTTCACCAGGCCAATAAACATGCTCTTCAGCATTACATGAGTTGTTGCCAAGTGCCAAGCGCACAACCCCATTTTCTTTATTTGACGGATGATTCATCAAGGTGTGATTGTGTGAGAGTGTGCCTCAGAAAAAAGACAGGGAGAAACAGATGAGGGGATGAGACAAATGACCCTTGTTATATTACCAAATAAACTGAAATCCCAGCTACCTGTATGTCCACTTATTTCAAGGCATCTCTGAAACACTGATCTGAAAACTCCAGCTCTAGCTCTTGAGCGTGGGTACAAAGCTGTCAAAGCACAGCCATGTTTATTTTTGCAAAGAATGTTAACACCGGTCAGGTTTTTCTATTCCCAAATTGCTGTGTTAAATTACGGTCGCAGGGAACGGCTGCTATTCCTGATGGGAGCTGACTGGTGAGAAGTGACAAAGGAAGCTGTAGTATCCCACCGATTGCAAACACCTGTCGTCCTGCGGGCTGTTAACACCTCCCCGTTTACAGCAGGGAATGGTGCTCACCTTGATCTCAGCTGCCCCTGCTTGCCAGGGACTTGGCAGAAGCCACTGACCATAACAAGCTGGGCACAACTTAAGGGCTTGCTTAATTACAACAGCCTGAGAAATAGTTAATGAAACCTTTTACAACACTAAAAGAAGCCAGAGGGGTGGAGCTGGTTCCTGCAAAGACGGCAGCCTGTATTATGTGGAGAAATGTTAATCAGAAGAGAAAAACCTTCATTGATACGTTTCATTCCTATACAAACTAAATTCGGAATAAACTGAATAAGCGAACTGTCCTTAAAGGACAACACAATTTCATACTGTTTTCTCTTTGTTTGTGGCCGACCCTGCCACCTCTCAAGCTTCAAACAGTGTTCTGGAGACCTTATTTTTAAACAAATATTTCTGAGGTCGTATTAATATTATATTAATATTGTTAATATGCATTTTTTTTTTTGAGTTTCTACATTTATTTTCCAAAACTACACAGTGCACCTTTAACTTCCCAGAAGAAAAAAAAAATGTCATAAAAACAAGGCTGTGACACCAGCCTTCATCTAACTTTTACTGAAGAATTCCCTTCAAAAGGCAGAAAGGGTGATTTACATGACACATCAGCAGCCTTGTGGCAGGAAGTGAGGACTTAAAAGCAGACCTTGATGGCTCTTTGAAGCGAATGCAAATGAGGTAAAGTAACAGGAATCACATCTGTTTGGGTTAAGGATGTGACTTTAAAAACCACTAGGGCTGTGTCATTGTAGAAAAAAAATGAATAAAACCTTGTTAACTGAAAACAAAAAATGATAGGTAGCAGTCCTGAAGTGTCTCCAGAGTAAATAAGACTACCTTGTCTCAGGAGGCAGAGACACATCCACACCTTGACGGCAGAGCGTTATCTGAGGTGTGCCCGCACCGTCCACACGTTTTATTGCACACGTGCCCCTGGGACGAAATTAATAACTTAACGCACAACATCCAAACCGAAATGGCAGATGAAAAAACGGACAACAAGCATATAACATGTGTCACTCTGGCCATCAGTCACCGACCGTTGTCCTTTCTCCCACGAATTACTGCGTATAGCACAACAGGAAGAAGCGCCTCTCACCAGCTAATGACACAGGTTTGTTTTGACAGAGTAACGGTGAATTTCCAGCATTAGCCCAGTTCCTTTCAGCTACACTGGGTGGCACAACACATGAGCATGACGAGTTGATAGACAACACATGTTGTCAGAGTCGCGACAAAAAAAGAAGCCTTCCTTTCACAGTAAAATAATTAAACAGTCGCGGCCGTGTTTTCCAAACCGGTCGCTTAACTGATCCAGAACAACTCACGACGTCAATATCATACATGAAAAGATCAGGCAACAGACGGGAACAACTCAACAAAGTCCTTCCATTCGGCATGAAGTTACGCAAAATTAACACTACGTGTGTGATAAAAAACAAAACAAAAACAAAACAAACAAAAAAAAGAGATAGGCTACATCGATTAATACCGCGTCCTTCCACGGAGCCTTTTATTCAACTTTGCAGCGATACAAACACTGTTTCCACACCACGGTGAGGTGGCCGAGAACCCGCTGAGCTCCGCATACCATAACGCAATCTGTGTATCGATAAATATCACACAGGCTGCGTTAAAACAGGCGATACCAGGCTCCAGGAGAGCAGACTGGAAACACTGAGTGTGGTCAGAGGCTCGCGCGGTCTACAAGAATCAGGATTCCCAGCGCGCGGCTGGAGAGGATCCGCTGTCCTTATATGGGCTGCTCACACAAACAGCGCGTGAGATGTCCCTCGTTCTCCGGAACCTCTTGTTACCCCATCCATGTTTCTGTGGAGCCGTGTGCCCTGACTTTACTATCAAAACCCTTGTTCAAACACGTAAAGCGAGCGGTATGAGCAGCAGGACCGAAACACTGTGGTAAGTTGAAACGTAAAGAGGAGAGAGCTGCTCAAAACAGGCTTTAACGCAACAACACACATTTCTTCTTTTTTCTACCACAAAACACTGTAATGGTGTCTCTGATAATATGAACCTGATCTGAAACACGGAGCGGGCGGGATTCAACCCGACAGAACGTGTTCTTTCAGCCCGTGTAGTGCAGCAACAGTGTCCTGCCGCTACCTGCTCCGAGTGAGCGAAAGAAAGAAAGAAAGAACAAACCAAACAGTTGTGTCCCATCTGTCCCAGAAACACAAAAGACGACAGAAACACAGTCGTATCTAATGGTTTTCAGTTTCCAATTATTCTATTTTTTAATTTTTAATTTTATTTAAACAAACAGCCTGTCGCATTAAATAACAGTCAGGTAGCCTGCCTCCCACAGAAACAGGTCCGAGTTTGGTGGTGGGCTAAAAAAACTCGACTGAATAAAAGTAAATCAATACATTTAGAGTCCGTAGAGAGGGTCAAAGTACATTAAAAATGATTAAAGAGGTATAAAGTGAAGACAAAAGCTGGTCCACTCATTACAGGGTGAGGTGCGTATAACGGTCTCCGGTGCAGCGGACCGCTAGGCGGAGGGAGAGACGCGACCCAGGTATAACGGTACACCACACAGGGCTGTAATACAGCGCTCACTTGCCACTTCCCAGCACTTTCTGTTACTAAAAACCGGACTTTGGGGCCGCCAAACTTTCCGGTGAAATTACCGGGGGACAGAACAGCCTCTAGACCGTCTCCCTGAAAGAAAAGCTCCGCGTCGGAAGTACTTTTACTCACCGTTGTTCCTCCTCGGGTTCGCCTGCTTTCTGCGCTTACACCTGGGGCCATCCGCCATGATCCTTTCGTTGTGTCTAAATGCTGCCGGAGAGTCACCTCCTCTCTCACCCCCTCTCCCCCTCCTCCTCCCTCCCTCCCTTTCACCTCCCCTTCTCCGCACCTGGTTTACGACACTCAGCTTTACGACATCACCTTCCCGCACCTCCCCGACCCACGCTGCCAGAACCGCTCAGTCAGTCCTGGAAGTGAGAGGGATGACTGCGTGTATGGTACCTGGCCAGCCTCGGAGAGCTGTGCGCTCATGTGCAGCTATTTCTTCTTGTCATGAGTAAGTGAAAGGTAGAGGTGATGGTGATTAAAGGGTTGTGTTCATATTGTTCATCACGTGATAAACTACACTTTAGTCTTAGAATAAGTTAGTCTTTGTTACCTGAGCACGATGCAGGTTGGATATTTAATGAATGTATTTTTTACATGAATGTATTTTTTATTCACTTTCCATCTCCTACACACACACACACACACACACATACACACCGTTTAAACATTATTGGTTGAAGTTTTATTTTATGACATAAAATCAGTGATTGGCAATCATCCATTCATTTATTAAAGCACCTTCAAATATGACATTTTGCCACCCAGTGTTGACCCACTGACCTACGTGTCATGCTTGTGTCCATGTGCACCTTTGTGTGTGTTGCACAGTAGGAAAGCAACACACCAGACAGAGGGTGTGTGTGTGTGTGTGTGTGTGTGTGTTTGAGAGGAAGAGGTCATGAGACTGTCATCACTGATTCAATCCTCCACCTAAAGAAAGACCCTGCTGTTCTCCTGATCCCAGTTCTCTGCAGCGGTGATGAAGAGGACACGGACAGACCTCTGTGTACAAACACAACACACACACACACACACACACACACACACACACACACACACACACAAACTGGGCTCTTGTGTAAATAGAAAAGGAACATCCAGGTTCACATGTTTGAGGTGAATTCTTCAGGACAGTAGAGATGAAGTTTATAAACCCAGCACAGAATGAACTGATGCTTGAGGTCCCAGGACATGCAATTATAGGTCAGAGAAGCGGCGGTTGCTGCTATTCTTGAAGCAGATGACTGTAAAGTTTGTGGTGCCTGGACCTCTGGTATGTGAGGTGTTGTCATCATTCAGTCTTTTGTGGCAGCTAGACTGTGTAACCCAGTTCTGTCAGTTGGGTGTCCCATATTGTCAAGACAGGCTGTTCAATGAGGCGACTACATTTCATCATATATCTAGGTGTTATGTCACATTGACATAACTACAAATCGAGTATTTAGGTACCTAGAATGACACTCAGCAGAGTGCATAGCTCAGCCAAGGCCCAATTCAATCAAGCCCAATATCAAAATCTAAATGTTAAACCAACCATAACTGCTTAACCATAATTCAAGCTTAGCAGATCAGTAACAGCCAACCACAGGATAACAAAACACTGCAGATGGAACTATAATCTCCATTGTTTTTTGGAAGAATAATAGATAGTTAAAAAAAAAAAAAGAGGAACAATGTTGAAGGCTTTTAAATAATTTTAGATGACACCCATGTTCACATTGTGCATGTATTTAACAACTATATTCCAAAAAAATCCCCCAAATTATTTTATTTATTATTTTCGAGTCAATATCCATTTGTGTCTTTGTCCAGTAAAACAACATGTCATGTGTGCTTAGGTAAGCTCAACCAGTTCTATCATGTCAACCACCTGTCAATCACTTTTTAACTTGAAAGAGATTGGCAGAGCCCAGATGTGCTGCTGGAGAAGTGTGTTTTCACTGTAACTGTAACCGCTAACAGTGGCTAACTTCACCAGGCTCCAAGTGAACACAGCCAGTGTTGGGTCCAAACACATACTCCAAGACCAGCTGCAGTCTGTTTGACCTCAAAGAGTCCAGTACTGAGTTGGTGAACAGAGTTTAGCTACTGTTATACATTTAAAGCTTGCTTGTTTTGGCATGCAGCTAACGCTAGTGGTTCTATTAGCTGACTATCGCGAGGCAAGAAAGCCACCTTGGTACTGTACTTCCTCTCGTCAAATTGACTGCCTTCTGTCTCGGATGCTGTGTTAGGTTCCACTCTGGCCACTTTGGGTCTGCCCCCAAATCACTTAATTGGCCAGGTTCACTCGGAGCGCCTGGTGACCTGGCAGGGGGGCATGATTTATATTAAGTGCTAAAACTATTGGCTTTTCGTTTCATGGAGAATTTATCCAGGCCCTGATTTAATGCAATCTATTCTGGGCGGAGACCCATCCTCCGTCCAAGTTTTGTGGAAATCTGCTCGGTAGTTCTTGTTTAATCCCGCCGACTAACCAACCAATAAACCAAAAAATGGACACAGGCGAAAACATTACCTCCTTGGCGGAGGTAACAATCTCCTCATGGCCTGACAATCAGTGTATCATTCAGCTACATGTGACAGCTTGTATACAGAGGATGGCAGATCTCTGGGCTGAATAATTCAGTAGCAGCTCTCAGGGCAGGCTGCCCAGACAGAGTAATAACTTAAGCGTAACCAACACCTCCAAACTTGTTCCAAGTGGGCTCTTCCACCAATAGAGAGCCTGCCTGAGAGGGACTGGTGAGGAGAGGGTGCCCAGACGCTCTCTCTCTCTCAGCCGCCCTGATGAAAAAGGCCCCAGAAACAGTTGACATCAGCAGAGATCAATGATGAGACACTACGTTAACCGCGCGGTGCTGGTGGTGTTCCCTGCACAGCCAGCCTGGAAAAATAGGATGCTCGTTATCCAATGGAAAGTCCGATCTTTCCCATTTTCCTTGGATCACGCCACTATTAGCATGAAGTCATTTTTCAGTGCCTGTGGAAAACAAAGAATAACTATTATACGACCACTACTAATACGAAATAGCCTGAAGACGTCTCTGATGTGTTTCAGAGGAACTGGAGTAAAACTGGGTGATTTATTTTCTCTGGCAAATCTCTGTGTATTTTATGCTGAAGAACATTCATACATCAGCAAATGAGAAATACACCGAGAGCTCCTGCTTTTGTTGTTAGATCCATGCAAGCTTTCCTGATGGCCTTGTATGATATGGATGAAAGCAGGGTCAGATAAGTCCATTAGAACATTCTTCTAATTTCACAAAAACAGCCGCCTCACACTAAAACTAATACCTCACGTAAAAGACAGAGTTAAGTCAAGACATCATCTTAACTAAAATTGCCCATGAAATACAACCAAAGGCTGACTCCTGCTCTTCCTATGGGGAGTTGAAACTGAGGTGGGGAGGGGGGGAGAGAGTGAGGGATAAGCAACCATCCTCCACTACATTAAGGGATCATGCTGCTCCCTGAAAATGAGTATTGATCCTCTTAGGTCCAGGATCGTTTAGGAGATTAATGTGAGTAGTGGTTGAGCTCCACGGTGCTCCATGCAGGACCAGGGGATCAGCTCAGTGGGACGGCCGAGCCAGAGCAGCCTATCGGAGATTGGGGATGGAGGGGGTTGGGGTGGGGGTGATGGGGTAGGTTTGTACATCCAGCCACAACCCTCATTTCTCTGTGCCATCTGGGCCGTCAAGAGAATCAGCTGGATGCTGGGGAGTCAGAGGGGTGGGTAAGAAAACAGCGAAGGCGCGAGAGTGTAAAATAGAACCATTCTGGGGCTCAGAGTGTCAGAGGCGGGCTGGATGGATGGAAAGAAAGTGAGCGAGTGGAGAAACAGAGGAAACGAGAGTCGAGGAGAGGAACAGAAAGTGCAAAAGGAGGATGACAGAAAAGGTACACCCTGCCCTGCTCCAAATAGAGAGGAGAAGCAGGAGGCAGTGGCAGTGATAGAGGGAGACACAGCAAAGACTAAACTGCTTAATCTCTCCCGCGAGACGGCAGCTAAATGTGAGGTCCTCCTCCTCCTCCCCGTTCCACAGACCAGCAACCCCCACACAGCACAATCACCGCCATGGCACTCCGCTCAGCTGCAGTCAAGGCTGATATCCAGCTAAAAGACACACACACTCACACACACACACCTCCACACACGCACACACACCTCCGCACACACACACACACACACACACACACACACACATTAAAAGTGCTTAACTGGAGCCTTCATTGCAACTGATACTGTGGAGAAGAGAAAAAGATCAATTTCAGCCTTGAAGTGAAGCGCCACACTGCACAAAAAGAGCTGTGAGAATGGAAACGGAGTTTCGAAGGGAAACAGGTTTTTGATTTATAAATTCTGCTGCTTTTAACTATCTGGCTCGCGGTAAATAAACAGATCTTATTGCAAGCCTGAGAATTTTCTCATGTCTCTCTCGAGAGAGGTCGAGTCGGCCCCCCTGGGGAAGCTGGTGAAACAAATATCAGCTCAAGTATTCAACAGTAGTTGAATAGATGCTGTCAGAGTGCGAAAGCCAACAATGCAATGTTTGGGGGACTAGATGTCAATCTCGCGGTTTTCCTCAACCAAGCCGGAGTATTCGCAACTCACTTCCGTCTTCCTCTATGGATTTTTCTCAGGACGGGAAGTGGCTGACACACTTGTTGGAGTGAGCCGCACCCCAAACATCTCAGTCGGGGGGGAGAGGTGAATAGGACAGGACCAAAACACTCGATCAGGCTTCCTAATGGATTTATAATACTCCTCTACTACTCCACACTCAGTTGCATTACTTCCTCGGAAACATAGTCCACAGTTTACTGGAGCGAGAAAGTTTATAAAAGGGTTAAAGTTTCCATGTCCATGTGCATATTCATCGGAGTCATTGAGTGTGTTCCAGAGCACTTCAGACTGTATTTCTGAAGTCTCTCCTGATTTCAAAATACCCCGTTATCGTGATCAGGCTTGGATTCAGAGACTGCTTCACAGATGGAGGAGACGGAGGAATGCGGTTGTGTAGTGTAATTAAATCCATTTACGCAGTTACAGTACGTGAGGACAGTTTTGAGGTATAGTTTAAGGTACACTTTATGTGTATACTCCACTGTAACTCAAAGAGAAATATTTTAACTTTTACTCTACTGCATTTATTTCGAAGCTGTGGTTGGTGTGACACAGTCGGTGGTTTGACAGACACAAAATAGTTCCTGCGTGAATCTGCTCACAACAGGGTCTGTGGATTAACTGGAGAACTGGGTCATGATTTCCCAAAGTGGCTTCCACTTCCATAATATACGGGAAATCTTATATCTCTAAAAATCAGAAACTCACACCAAAACAATCTAGATGAATAAATAGCACTATATGTGAGTGAATTATTATTTTGGGGTGAACTGTCCCTTTACAGAACAGTTTTGCCAAAAATCTAAACTCAGCCACCATCTACTCACCCTACTGCGCATTTTAAGTCAGGTGATGTTTCATAGTCCACAAAACAAAACAAACATAAAATGGATCCGTACAGTTTATCCGTTGGAATCCAAGTCTCCAGAAGATTCCAAATTGATTTGAAAGGACGTCATTTACACCCTCAATGCACAGTAGAGCTTGCACACCCACTTCAGACAGTGTTCAAGCTAATGCTTGATCATTGTGAAAATGATCATTATAAATGGTGTAAATCATATCTTTTCAAACTAGTCTATGAATTCTGGGCTTCTGGAGACTTGGACAAGCTGTATGGAGCTGTTTTATTAGTTTGTTTGTTTTCCTCATTTGTTTTTTACATTTTAAAACATGTCCTCAGCTACTTGAGTTGTTTAGGAGAATGCTGCAATGCCATTTTGCTGTGAAGCTCCAGTAATTTTTTGCAGACATTGAGTTGAGCAGATGATGATTGAATTTCACGTTTGGGTGAACTGTTCCTTTAATTAAGCAACATTTTTACTTATTTCTGAAGTTGGATTTTTTTTCCAGTGTGCAAAGCTACTCCAGAGCCACAGATGACATTCCACAACTTTTAGACACCCGTGGCAAATAAAGATTTGATTTTGATTTGTAAAATTGGTGTAGTTCACCTTTAATCTAAGGCAAAACTAGAGGGGAAAATATGTGTTATTTTATTTCCCGTATCAATTTCTTTCTTGACCTTATATGTCAAAAATGAAGATAACTGTCAGGGAGGATTGGGGGTGAAAACGCCCCCTCTGACACTTGGAGTTACACAAACAAACATGAACTCCCCTACTCCCATGATTCCACGGGGGTGGGTGGCCACGGGACTGAGAGCTCCTGACCTGTTGGTGAACGTAACGCTGCCTGTCTCCACGGCAGGCCAAGATATATACTTGTTTTGGCTAGCTACACGTGTGTGTGAAGTTCTCCGAACACATGCGTGTGCACACACACACACACACACGCACGCACACGCACACACACACACAGCCTCAGGGCTCCAGACAGGCTTGCCCCAGTCATCTCTCTCCTCTTGTGACTGTCAAAAGGAGACAGCCATCCTCTGGAAAGCCCAGAGTAAATTTATACTGTATTTATTGGAGCGCCTGTTGCATTTTACTGTTCATTTGTCCTTGCGGCTGGAACAGCATTTGTGCGCTCTGCAAAGACGTCAAACTCTGTCTATCAAGGCGTTATTTTTGGAGCCATCTTCTCTCGCAGTTGAAACTGGTGTGTGGTGAAATAGTATGTGTGAACTGAGGTTTACTGCAGTGGCAAGATGATGTTCCTAATCTGGTAATGCAGCTTCAGACTCTCTTCTGCTTCTATAATGAAAAGGTTTGCCCAATTCCTACCTGATTTAAATTGGACATGAAAGCCAATCTTGTCGGCACTGTTAAAGGGTTGTGGCGCCCTAAATGCACATTTTCAACCAGGGAGGTCTATCCATGCAGGAAGCTTTCTGCTGGTTTTGAAATATCGGACTCCGACATTTCAAACCTTAAGCCACATGAAGGAAGCAGAACATGGAGAAAACACCTCACTGACATATTTACTCTGAGGCTGTAATGCTAAATGTGCTAAGAAAAGGGCAACATTAGTTTCCATTTCGAGTGGTGTTCTGTCCTGCCCATGCTCCTTTTAGCTCTGATCTTGGTCTCTACCAACTCCTGAGGGAGATGTCGTTCCGTTTATTTTGCTTTGTATTCTACCACATCCATCGGGTAATTGCCGACATTGACTTAGGTGTTAGTGTTCAGCGGGTTTATCTGAACTTCAGCTACCTGCTGAGACATTAAATCAACCCAGTCGCCAGAAAAAATGTTGGCAACTGTTATGACAGTCAGGTCAACACGTAATGTGAATCTGATATGACTTGACTGTAGAAATGTCAGTATGGTATATCGGCCTATGACGTGTACAAATGTGAACGTGTCAGTGGTTTGCAGAAATGTTAACTGCCAACTTTTTTATCCTGGCGGCCGGGCTGTCCGTTCACTTTCCGTTGTATAGGAGAGTGTGTATCTCAAACACTCGGCAAGTCAAACCAAAAATATGTCAACAGCCAGAATCCATATGGGTTGAATGAGAATTTTTTTAATGCAAAGCTAATAGAGGAGATGTGTATATCTTGGCTTGCTCTTCTTCACGGCTTAAAAAAAAAAAAAAAAAGACACATAGCAGCTCACAAAAAACAATGGGGCTGACTTTTCATTGATGACGGAACCTTTTAATGCACACTAATATGCTGCCTTCCCCCTATGTGAGTGTATTTCTATGTACGCCACATTTCCATTACGTGGTAACACGTCTGAGACCGTGTATAGGTACAATGATGAAGCTCTATGAGTGAATAGTGCGTGGGTGGTTTATGTTTGTGTGTGCACTCATGTTTCGATCTGTGATAGGCTACCGCTGTTTTCACTGGATGAATATGAATACCACACACCTACTCTTTTCCCACACACACTCATCATCAGAACATTTTTTTTTCTACGCACATGAATAGCGGCGGTGCACTATAAATGAACATCCAAAATGCCAGCCAATTACTATGGTGTCCCTTAACTCAACCTCTCCATATTAAGCCCTGGTTGTCAAACAGATTGTCTCCGGTGCTGCGAGCAGCTTGTGCTGTGAAACTGTTTTCATTAAGGGAGGATTGCCATGGGCCTTAGGCTGGCGGCTTAATGTAATTTCACAGCTCAGCGTCCGTGCGGCCACTTCAGGGTCCAACCATGGCCACCCACACCTTTACAAGAGCCAGCCGAGAGGTGCTGAAAGGGTGACAGGCTGCTAGTAAGTTTTAGGAGCGAAAAGGGAGCCCCAGAATGAAATTCCAGCACAGGAAATGACTGCAATAATAACATAACAGCCAGTAAGGCTTTGGAAATAAACACGTACAGAGATAGTCCTCATTTAGTGTTTCTAATGAAGTGTTCAGGAAAGGGGAACTTACCCAGCAGTGTTCAGATATCTGATGAGGAGAGGTTCAAAGAAATCGAGTGGGATTCTTATATTTATCATAATGGAAATTATAGGTGATGCATTGCAAGATTTGGTTCACACATTGATTCTTTCTAAAGATTTTCCTGGCTGTTTTTGAAAGGACAGAAGAATGTGAGTAATATGACATGATGCTCGTTCTGTGGGACTATAAATCTGTGCACTCGTGTAAGAACATTGTATGCAGGTGGTGAGAGCAATGTTCACAAAGAAACAAACTCAGTTTCATTATTACCATTATCACCAAGACTTGCGTTACTTCAGTTACAAGTGTACCTACATTACTTAATTAACTTCAGTATGTAATGTCACTTCAGTCCCCAACTTCCTCTCCAAATAGAAATTTCCCGCATTGTGCTATTTCTCCTCATCTCTTTCTTTGTTGCTATAATTACTACAGTGGCTACAGGTCGCCGCCTAACAACAAATGCTAATATGGGTTATAATAATCTGCTTTAATTTCTGATGAGGACAGGCTTGCTTAGTCAGAGCGTCGCACTCAGCGGCAGCGCGCCATGAGCACAGTGAGTTTCAAGAACAGTTGACATGGCAGTCCTGTCTAAATGTAACAACTGTGGACTCATTGGTGAATTAACTGAAGTGATTCAAAACAAATGAGCAGAGAAGAGTGAGCTGTTTGGGTGTAACTTTAGCTACCTCCTGGCTAGTTGGTTTGCTTTTTAGCTCGTTTTCACAAGCATTCTGTTACAGTCGTACATCTCCTCATCTCTTACATTGTCATCCTACACACTGTTGAGAAGCTCTTGCCTCAATTTTGTATGACATCGATAGGAAACATGATCTTTCATCAATTTTCTGACAGATGACTCATTGGTTAATTTATACATAAAACACTACTTTATAAGCAGCCACTCATCAAAGTTTTGATGTAGAGCATCAGATTGGCTTAACCTTTATGTATAGTCCAATTTAGCAGGTTTCATAGGTACATATGTGGGGGCATTTTGTTGTCTCAGATGTCAACACACATATACACATTTGTATATTTGTGTTGACACCTGATGACATCCCAATGACATGTAAGACAAGCGTGCGGCATCACACATCAATATGTCATCTGGACAAAAGTGAAAGTGAGATAGACGAGTGTTTCATTTTTATGTTTTGCAACCTTTGGAAAGAGCGAGAGGGCTTTGACTCCATGGCCTGGAAAGGGGGAGAGATCCAAAGAGCAACAAAGCGTGGCTGTTGGAACCCTTACACATAACTACACAACCACAAGCGCGATGACACACTCATAGAACGCAGCCGGATAATCCAACAAGGAAAAAGAATATGAAATATAATATGTGCCTTCCTTCGTTTTGCAGATATTTCATCTGACTCTCTTTTTCCACATTTCTCTTTGCCCCATGTGCCCTGAGATGAAGTGCCTAAAAGGAGTCATTTTTCTTTCTGAGACTGAAAAGGTTTGTATGATTCTCATATTTGAGCGTTTACTGATTAGTCTGACATGTTGGGAACTATGCTTATTCTCTTTCTTGCCAATAGTTTGATGAGAAAATTGTTAAAATGATCATGTCTGTACTGTAAATATGAAGCAACAGCCAGGAGATGGTTGACTCAGTTTTAGTAGAGGTTATGTGCTGGACTAAATCTGGTTTATGTGGGCTATTGTCATTACTGTACGGTTGCCAGGCAACCAGCAGGGACTCCTGTAAATCACTGCGCCTAGCCAAGAAATAGTGACAGATGTTATTTTTACACTTCAATTTTTGTACAAATTAAACAAACCAGGTATTATGTGATAAACGGCGAGCTTTAGTCGACAAACTTTACTTTATTTTGAGACAGAGTCGGGTTTGGCGTTTCCCTCTGTTTTAGTCTTAGCTAACAGGCTGTTGGCTATATATTCACATAGAGACAGACATGTTTCTGTTGGCAGGAAAGCAAAATGTCCTAAAATGGCGAGTTATTGGGATATGCTTAGTCTAGTTTATCATAAATACTGGAGATATGGTGAACACAGTTAGCCTGCCAGCACCTTCGAAGATCACTAATTAACACATTTTACTGGTTAAAATCCTAGTTTGTTTTTCTAGTGGGAATTGTATGATACAGCTATACCATGACGACCAACAGTTTCATTATGCGCACTTCTGTGCAAGCTGTGGTTTGCATAATTCAGTCATGATTCAGATGGTAAGGTAGCAGGCCTCAAATCTGCCAGCTTGGGACAACAACCCTCTGGGATCCTGTGCACTATTACTGACCCAAGCTTTTGTTTGAGCAACAAATAGCACCTGCATGTAACTCCCTCCAAAACCACTTCCTGTTTCAACATTTCTGATTGTGTATTGATTACACAAGTTAGAAACAACATGTTAGTGAGCTTTTGTAAGGTTGCAAGCACTTTTTCCACTTACGCAAGATTCTGCTACAAATTTTGTATGTGAATCAAGGCTAAGAATTTGCCGACTCGACATTTACTTAGTATTTTTTGGAATCATGCTTATTTGTTTGGTTTTCACCAAGAATTAGAAGAAAAGATCAAAACCATTTTCATATAATATATGAAGCTCAAGCTACAAATTGATCAGACATATTATGTCTGTTCAATTTGTAGCTCGAGCCAGCAGATGGACAGCTTATTTTAAGACTTAAGACCGTGACTAACTAATATTTTCACTATTGATTCATCTGCAGATTATTTTCATGATTGATTAATTATTTAGCCTATAAAAAGAAATGTGGAAAATGCTCATTACAATTTGTTTTTCTTGCTCTGCTTCTTTTGTTAATGGTCCAAAACACAAAAACATTTTATTTGCTGTCATAAATGAAAAGCAGCAAGTCCCTAAATCAAGAGTTGGTACCAGCAAATGTTTGAATCACTGAAATTGTTTACCTGTTATCAAAGAAGTTGGGAATTAATTTAGTTTTTGATCAACTAATCGATTAATTGACTGATCGGCGCAGCTCGAGTCAGCAGTTATCCTGACTCAACCCAACGGCAATAAAATTGGCGTACAAGCTCATTTTATATCCTGTTTGTTTCCTCTGTACAACAACTGGAATTTAAAAACAGCAGGATGTGGTTTTCAGTCTAAATGCTAACTAAAGCTAACTGGCTGCTATCTGTATCTTCTTATTCACTGTAGCCTACACACATTAGTGTGTGATCAGTCTTCTCATCTCACTCTCATTTTTTGTAATTTTCAAAATGTTGACCTATTCATATGACATGGCCCCTGTGAAAACACCTCAGCTTGACATGCTGATTACTCACATGACCATGAAGCCTCACACACGGGAATATGACTCTCATGATACCAGACAAATTACACCTAGGGCACACCTACCATCTGCTCATCATTCAGAGCACTCACTCATTACATAACTGTTGGGATGAGGATATTTTAAATAA
Source organism: Diplodus sargus (assembly GCA_903131615.1). Taxonomy (NCBI): domain Eukaryota; kingdom Metazoa; phylum Chordata; class Actinopteri; order Spariformes; family Sparidae; genus Diplodus; species Diplodus sargus. The sequence continues at coordinate 2,448,555 of CAEMYA010000021.1, forward strand.
CAGAACAAAGCGTACAGGTATATTCTTTATCTATATGTCAAGAACAACGTCTTGAAATAAAACAATGGATGACTCAGTAAATGAGTCAAGTACAATCATCCCAACCTTCACATTATGAGTCACGTACAAGAGACACTCATGCTTATTCAGTGTGTCCACTGAGCTGTGCAGCCTCTTCATTTAATATTTCCATAAGGTTGCATATGTGTGTATGCCAGGCAGTCCCTGTAATAAGGAGGTAATGTATTCTGCGCCAATGGCAAAAAGGTACGCTTGAAACATCCCTCACAGGAGCAGCAGTTTTCAACTTGACAGTGGACACATACATAATTAAGCCAACAAAAAAAAAAAAATGAATATTTCATCTCAAAGCATTTTCATCTCCAAACATCAAAACACCTCAACGTCTCAGATAATGAGCAAGGTAAATTACTTTTATTCACAGAGGGAATAAGCAACAAGGAGCACTCGCTCAATGGACCTCGCTTAAAAAATATATCAGCTTGAATAGAAGAGAGAGAACTTAACAGCAGTCATTTTTGCATTTTGCCAGAATTCCTTGCGTCCTTGGAGGAACCAGTTGTTTTAACATGCAAAAAGAGCTAATTCTTTTCCATGATTGTTTGCCTGAGCCCGTTTCAGAGCTGTAATTGTCTTATTATGTTATATTACAGTGTCAGCCCTAATGCTTTGTAGTCTGATCTGGCAATAACTCATACTGACCTGTAATTCATGACTTGCCGTCCGTGAGTCGCCTGAGGATTTTTTGGGTTTACAGATATGTATGCACATGCCAATGGAGAGGATGAATTATTCCATAACCTTGCAGCTGTTAAATTTTACTGGTGTGGTCTGTGTAAGTGTAGCTTTTGCAAAATCTTCTCCATTTCGGTGATGGCATAAAGGCTCTTGAATGTTTCCAAAGAACAGGCTGTAAATTGTATTGCAGTAGCTTGAAATGGCTGTGTGATACAGCGGGGAATAGGTGCTGTGCATAGTGCTTCAACAGCACCAGGCTGGAGAGAATTACTTTGACCGTCAAAACCTGACTCAGACTGGCTCCCTGTACACCTTCATAGATGGGAATTAACCTGCCACAGCTTGAAACGCTTTACTGAGCGCTGGTCGATACTGTCATTATCCTAAAGCAATTCTTAATTCTATTTGCCCCTGAGCTAAAGATCCTTGTATTGATCACAAAGTCAGGATGCCACAACTACTTTTTTCTACAGTTAAGACCTCTATGTGTTGTGTTAAAAAAAAAAAAAGGCACTCAGCTCATATAGTCCACAACACATGCCCGGCCCAGTTTCCAGGGTGAAATGTTGGCAGTGAAAGTTTCTACAGACCACTGATACGTATGTACAGTGGTCCTGAGTGTAAAATCACAACAGCATTTCAGAAACGCCACAACAATTCACAAATGGCACAACATTTCACCAAACAGAAGAACAATTGAGAAAAACACATCACCAGATTGTTAAACACAACATCATTTCTGAAAACAGGCTGGTTTTTCAGATCACGGAGAGGCAGATCTGGCAGAGGCAGACGGAGAGACAGCACTTCTTGGTTGTGATTATTTAGAATCAAATCCCACCTTTTCGGTGATCGGAAATGTTGTTATGTTTTATCCTCAGGGCCACTGTACATACAACCATGTCAACTTGATTGACATCAGTAAGTGGTGGAGTCACAGGCGAGACCAGCCCATGACTGTTGACTGCTTCTCAACAACTTTTTAATGTAATTATGATGACAGGGACTGAAGCATTTTTCAACATATGTAAGATTGACAGCACAGAATATTTTGTAAGGAGCCCTCAGGACAAACAAAGTGATGCCATAAGTTAAGATTAATAATTTAACCTAAACAAAGTTCAAGTTGCAACTTTAAAAAAATACCAAATTTCAACTTATCCATGGTTTGCAAAAACTGCCAACATTTCTTCTGGAGAGACATGCCACTGAAAAAACTAGAATATCATTTTGAATGTTTAAACACGTTTCAGAGTCATAGCTGAGGATTTATTCAAGTTTACAGTCACAAGACACACATGCTAGTAAGTGGTAGCTCAGGGTTTCATCGGGGGTTACAGAGAAAAGGCAACTGTCTTTCATATCCTGTTTTGGGAGATGAGAAATATTGATATTACTCGCCGAGCACTATCAGCATGAAACAGAGGCTTTGAGAAAAGCAGCAGTCATAACACCTGTACTGAAGTTCCTGATTACATGTCTTTGTTCTCAAAGCTTCTGACACCGCTGCGCTGCTGCCTCTCACTGTATGTGTGTGTGTGTGTGTGTGAGAGAGAGAGAGAGAGAGAGAGAGAGAGAGAGAAAGAGAGACAGAAAAAGACAGAGAAATCCTGAGTAGCTTGAAGCTGAATGTGTCTTTTTCTGTTTCTGTCTGTCATCCACACGCACACACACACACACACACACACACACACACATACACACAGGCACGCATGCACATGTACACACACACACACACACAGGCAGAAGGCATCGCCACCTGCCACAGACTATACACAGTGGCCTGTGACAGTGGTTAACAGAACAGGACATGTGTAGCCCCAGGTGACTCAAATTGCAAAACTAACAACACCATGCTTCATTGCACCAAGAACGTGGTGTGAAATACCAGTAGAAAGGGCGTGTGTGTATGTGTGTGTCAATTCACATGTATGTCTAAATGTGTGGGTTTATGAGTATGCATTTGTTCCATAACAGATTCACCTCAAGCATTTCTATAACAAATATGGACTCAATTAGGATTATAAAAGCTGACTGAATCACAAACTAAAACAAGACACAAATAAATAGTCATCAGGACTCTAAATGACATAATTATTTATTTAATTATAGTATCTGCTCAGCAAAACCCAGGACACCTGCAGCAAATGGATGTTTGTATGTTAACTCTGTGAACTTAAGCATCTACAACAGCTGGTTTTACAGGGTAGGGCAGTGGAGGGAAAGCAGGCTGGGGAAGAACACAAGGAACACAACAGAAGGAGAAAATACAGAAAACACAGAAAGAAGTAAATCAGCTAGCATTTTTTTGCACATTTGCTTCCCTCGTCTCAAAGTCAACGGGTTTTTGAATGTATTTTTTGTTTTATACCTCAAATGAGGTCTGTAGTAAATACACACTTTAGAGATTTTACCGTTTTGTTCTGATATGATATACGTCAGTAAATACCTCACTTGTGAGTTGTGAAGCTTTTATAAGTCATTAAACGGCAGTTTCTAACAAGTTTCTAAATGAGACTACAGAGGTTTTTGCGAACATTAACTGTCATCACAGTGAACACAGAGACTCATCTACTCAGCAGTCTGAATTTCCAGGCCCACTTTAGTTACACACTATTCTAACTCTAACATAACAACTTCTACATTGGGCAGTTTACATTAAATTGTGTATAGTATAGTGTGGTGGGAATCTTGGTCTCATGTGGCAGTTGTGTAGTTTGTTTAAAGTTTAACGTTACCTTTTTTTCTGCCGACTAAATTTACCCTTTAAAAGGTAAAGGTTGTAAATGTGATTTTTTTTTGCAACAGTTTTTTTTCTGCAGTAATCCTTTTTGTGGAGTAAACTCATTAATGTACAAGTTGTAAAGTTAGAGTTACAATATTTTCTAACCAAAGTCGGCTTAATGTCCCCAACAACCTTTGTTTTCTCATTTAGACACTTTTTAAAGACACATATATATAAAACTTTTAATAAGACATTTAATGGTGTATTCTATGTTATAGAAGAAAGCTGGTGCATGTGTTCAGCCTGTGGTAACCACACACCTTATTTCAGACATTGTACTTACCATTTAAAACTACTCACAGACTTTGAGATCTGGGAACCAGATGTGCACAAATGCTAACTGATTTCTGGGTTTCCGGACTACTACTGCTTAATAAATAGCTGATAAAGCATTTCCTTGTTAGTTAGTTATTAACTGAAGTTTGATTTATTATAAAATTACAGTTATTAATAAGAATTATTATATAGTATTATATACTATAATATATATAGGCATACTTTCCTTTAAGAAGAGCACTAGCGTTGGACTTGAAAGTTTCCTTTTAATTAAAGAATCAAACGCATGACTTTTACCTTTAATTTAGTGTGTTTAAACAGTGCTATTGCTGCTGCTGAGTAAAGACAGTAAATACTTCTTCCACCATCGCTTATTCGTTTTACATGTAAAAGCGTTGATGGGCATGACACTTCTCGCTGTGAGTGTGTGTGTGCGTGTGTGTTCGTGTGTGTTCACCTCATCGTTACATTGTCATCAGAGTAACGTTCAGCAGAACGCTCCGATAAACAGTCTGTGGCAAGCGCTCAGCTGTGCCGGTGACGCGCTGTGTTGTCCCGCTCAGATTACTACTCGGCCGCTCATTGGCTGCTCTCACCGAGCACAGCGAAGTAGGTCTCCGGAATGTTTCGAGCAGTACCATTCGCGCCTACACGGGGGTTCATGCAGGAAACTGATGACTGTAAGATGTCATTACCTCACCCGTCTGACACACACACTGTTCACCGAAGCACTAAACGTCACTCGAACTTGATTGTTCTGATTGTCTTTTCCAGCACAAGCAGAGAGATGTGGTTATCTACAACTCGGTCATGTTTGTTTCACCCCGCCGGGCCGAGCTGACGGTTTGGCTCAAAATGGCTGGAGAGGAACATTTATGAAGATCGACGGTTTTGCCAGGTATTTACAAAAAATGAGCCTGTCTGTAGACTGAAGGCGCATCCTCCACATAACTGGGGATCCAGGTGAGACACGTTTACAGTCATTCCGACATTTTCGCCCAGCCAGCTGCTTTCTGCGAGGCAAATGAAGCCACACCGGGAACCGTTGGCAGTGTTATCACGGTAGCCCCTACATGCAGCAGTGAGGCGCTCTGGCTCTGCTCTGTATTTACAGTATGAACAACAGAGTCCAACTCAACTAGCAGTCTTCACAAAGTGTAGGTCTCGCTCGAAAGTGCACATGCAACAAACGGCGCATAGGTAAAGGTGTCGTGGGTGTCAGAGCGTGTGTAGCTAATGCAGAGCAGGCCCGTGGCTAGCCCTGCAGCTGTGCATCGCAGGCATACGTCATCAGGCTAGGATTCCCTGCAGTAAGATGTGTACACGGGCAAGGTGCGCTCACAGACAGTGGACTGTTCCTGTCCCGTGAACAGCCTCACGTCTGTCCTCAACTCAGCTGCTCTGTGTGAGCAGTGGTGGATGTGCACCTGTGCAAGAGTCCATGATGGATGGAAAGCCAGGAGGAGGGAGTTTGTCAAGTTGGGTGGATGTTGTTGGGTTTTTTTCCCAAAGACATTGAGCAGAGGGGTAAACTAGGTGTACTTGGATGCATACCCTGCTTTCACCTTGAACATAAGTAATATTTGGGGTTAATCAGGTGAAATTAACTAGTTTAACTGCTGTGGATATAATAATCTGTGCTAAATGCAGCGAAGAACCTGTTTCCCAGTTAGAGCAGAAGATTTGATGACACAGTACAAAGTCCAGTTAGTATTGACCGGCTTTTATCTTATTACACAACTGTATTCACATAACACAGATGATTTAATTTACAACTGAGTTGATGCAGACGGGCCCAAGGTTTGGGCAGTTTGCTTAAATATACTGTGAGATGAAAGACATGTGCCAGCTGTGAGAGACGGTGTCAGTAGACCATTGCAAGAAATGTATTGTTATTTATTTGATACATTTAGTCATGAGTTCATCAGATTCAGATTATTCATTGTTTATGGGCTATTGTGATGTGCAGCCAGTCAGATAGTGTTGTTGGCGCCGCATTGTGTGAGAGTTATGATATTGATATTCTTTTTCAAATGTGTTTTTCTTATCAGCAATATCACGGGAAAAATCACAGATACCGAAAAAAAAGTGCTGAATATTGGCTCTGGTAATCAGCCAGGTCTTCCCCTAGGCTGTATTCAGTAT
>CAEMYA010000021.1:2455496-2467279 GCA_903131615.1 Diplodus sargus
GGTCCGTAAACCCCACACATTTGAAGTCTTTTTGTTGGAAAAGTTTTCAGCAGGAGCTTCACTTCTAAAGTTAATACTAATTCTGAACGGGGAGGCTCCCGGTAAAAACACAATTTTCTATTTTTCAGGGCATTTAGTGCTTTGGTGCCTTGCTCCAGGGTTAATCTGATGTAACTCAGACTCAGATCTGTTCAACAAAGGCATAACTAATGTTCAGGAAGTATTATTACGACCTGTAGAAAAAAAGGCTTTCACTGTTACAACTTTTTTTGTAGAAAAATGGCTGTCTCAGCAATATTTTTCTGCTGATGATGGAAAAGTGGGCACACCAGACAAATCAGCAAGGCAACAAGCTAGCACTTAAACTCTGACTATCACACAGTTTGATTACAGTCACAGGACTCGATAGTAACTGATAGTTGTCCTCATTATATTATTCCAGTAATTATAAGTGATGCATTGCATAAATAAATTGCCATGGAAATGATTAGATATTTTAATTTGCCAACAAGTTATCGAAACATGTGTTTAGGGCTGCAGCTATTGAATATTTATGCCATTGATTAATGGAGTAATCTGCTAAAAAATAATTTTGCATTATTAAACAATAATACTAAATAATGTGTAACGAAAATGACAGGCCCGTTTAATTGACCGAGCTATTGGCTTTTATTCCTGGAGAAAAACGTACAGGTACTTGTTCCAACTACTCCTAAGGTAGTAAAGGGAGTAAAGGTGTGTGTGTGTGTGTGTGTGTGTGTGTGTGTGTGTGTGTGTGTGTGTGTGTGTGTGTGTGTGTGTAAAGGAGTTATTTGGTGTAGTCTGTTACTCTCTTGCAATTTAACACAAAATAGTTTCCACATCTTAACATGCTATCTAGTCGTACCGACATCAGGCTACAGCCTCCACAAATACCATACGTTCTAACTAGCGATGCTAGGCTCCGATAAATTAGCTAACATTAATGTTTACATTAGCTTGTGTCTGTGACACTTGGCGAGCTGGTGTTACCTACTGGATGCTTTTGGTTCAGATGTTGAATCATTGTTGATGTGCTGTTGTGGTACGCCAGTTCTGCTTTGCAGTAGACACATTGCACTTTGTTATCTTCTTTTTTAAGTGTGAAATGATCCCAAACTGTGGACATTCTCTGTCTTTTAGGGAAAGGGTGTGTCCGCAATAACAGTCCGTGTGGAAAAATGATCCCTGAGCTAAGCGGGCCACATAACACGGGTGATAGGAATTAAACGAAGCCTCAGGGCAGAGATTTTGCCTCGATCATTTTTTGTAATCAAATTATTTGAGTTACTCGAGTAATCGTTGCAGCCCTACATGTGTTACATACAGTGGGGCATACAAGTCTAAATAATCTCATTTTAAACCTTTAAGTGAGAAGTTGAACATTTTCAGAATATCTTTATTTGTTTTGTCCTCATTTTTGTTTTAATGCCAGCATGCTCTTGAGCTGCATGGACTACACAAGTGGGTGTAAATCATGCTGACTCATGTTATCCCAGCATGATCTGACAGCACTCAACAAAGCTTCTTGTGATGTCACTTAGTGTTTGGCTTTCTCAGTCATCCAGTGCCCCAATAAATGTTAAATGGGGTTGAGGTCGGGTGACTGTGGAGGAAAGTCCATGACAGTCAGGACTCCTTGGTCTACTTAGGTCTTCAGTAGTTGTATTACAGCTTTGAGGTGTTTGGGCTCATTATCCTGCCGCAGTATGAATCCTTCTCCACAAAGTTCAAAGAGGGTGGAGCATATCTCTGAAGGATTGAGTGGTGCTTCTCCTCGGTCAGGGTGGACTCAGTTCTGTGCATGAGTCAGAAGTCAGCCCCAGACTTGAATCTTCATTGTGGCTTTGAAACACTGAGGTATCTTTCTCTCCCCCGTCTGTTTCCTTACATACACCTTCTGTGTTTGTCCCTGTTTTCCCTCCTGAGAAGTGGTTTAGAAACTGCTCCTTGTCCTCTGAGTAACTGCATGGACTACTGATTGTAGTCTTAAAGTTGTTTATGTAGGAAATTCTGTATCTGTGATGGAATAGCCCTTCTAACTCTCAGGGAACTAAGCTTAATGTATTGATCTTCTGTTCTCTCTTTGGCTTTGCCTGATGGTGCTTTGGATACAACTGATCCAGTTTTTGTAAAATGTTTTAGAGTCCCCGCACTGCTGTCTTAGAAACCTTGCTGATGCTCAGAAAAAGCCTGTTTGCTTAGGTTAACAGTTTGACTTTTGAAATTGCCACTTTTTTTCCCGCAAAACATCTTTTCCGGAGTGTCAGCGTCTTTTTTCAGTTGTTTATAATTAGAAATGAGTGCAGAATATGGCCATCTGGAGAAAAAGCGCCGCCTTTTGTGGTCATTGCTCTGAATGGCGCTTGAAAACATTTCAGCATTGCAGATAGCCACTGGTTGCGTCACCCTTTGCCTAAGGGTGCACTGATCCGATATTAAAATCGGATATCGGCCCCGATATTGACAAAATGGCTGGATCAGGGATCGGAAAACAGATCCACAGGCCGACCCAGTTTTTTTTTCCCTCCGTCGCAGCACATCCTACGCCATTCGTCAGCAGCATGTCTGTCGCATGATGGAAGAGTACAAGTTGTTGTTTGACCAACTTTCATTAGTTTATTCTCAGGTTCAGCTGCTATGTTTTATTTTGAATTCCTGTTTGCAGAACTTTGCACTTAATATATTTTTTTACATGTTTACAATGTTTGGTTACTGTTTGATTACTATTGTTCAACCAATACTAGGGGTGTCACGATTCTCCAAATCCTCGATTCGATTAAATTTTTCGATTCTAAGGTCATAGTTCGATTCGATTCTCGATTTTTACATTTATTTTTTTTAAGCACAGGTTGCTATGCCATTTTTAGACTAGACTTTTATGCAATATAATATCTGACCTTTGTTTGCAATGTACCACACTACACTGTCAAATTTAAAACATCTCTCTATGAAAACAAGGAATCTCTGTCTGTCTGTCTGTCTGTGCCTCAAATATCTCTGCGGATCAGGATCAGACTGACCTGAGAGTTTCAACATGGATGCCGTTTGGTTCAGTGGTGTGCAACTTCGCATTTGTTTGGACTGCAATGATACCGTGAATAAATTATTTCATAAATGCTTTACAAATTCGGGAGCATTGTCCACCGGAGCCACCACAGTCACGTGCGCACCAGAGCCAATCACTGCAGATATCAAGCCTACGACACACATTAAGAAACAAGAGGATTTATACCTGCAGTGGTGCGAGCTGGACCGGGAGTTAGCCAGCGGTTCGGTCCCATTCTGTTCTGTGCATCTAAACTGACTGTTGTGGATTAATGAGACCCAACGAGACCGGACAGAGTCTGTTCGGGGCTGAGGAGAGCGGATTTATACCTGCAGCTGCGCAAGCTGGACCGGGAGTTAGCCGGCGGTTCGGTCCCGTTCTGTTCTGTGCATCTAAACCGACTGTTGTGGATTAATGAGACTAAACGAGTCTGGACCGAGTCTGTTAGGGTCTGAGGAGATGCGGAGACGCGTGAACAACAAAGTGGAATCGGAATCTGTGGATGTTCGTGTGTAGCTAGCTCCTAGCCGCTAGCCCACGCGGTCCACCTCCCGAGTCGACAGACCGGACGCACTAGCATGTCCAAATCCGGACTTAGGGTAAATAATGTCCGCCACGCTTTTTCGCGAACATTGCTGTCACGTTTGCTTTGTGTCTGGTGCAGAAGAAACGGTAAAAAACGGGCTACTGTCACGAAAGTGTCCCAGCAGCAAGTTTGGTTGCTGAGGAACAGGAAGTTGTGGGAGGGACGTCGGCGGATGATTGACAGGCAACGACGGTCGGTGTACGGACAGCGACATTGAGAGTTGAGAGATTTGTGACATTTAGCGTGTTTGGAGTGTATAGTTAGTGTGTTATGTAGTGTTTGGTGTAGTGTGTTTAGTGTGTAGTGGAGTCGTTTTTTTGTTTAATGAGTCAAAACAATGAGAAGCTGAATGTGGAGCAGGTAGTGCAGCTCTTCATTCAGCTGGAAGGAGCTCAGGCAGACCTGAGCATTGCCTGCATTTAAATGTAAAGTTACACATAACTTACACACAAACAGTTTATGCACATATTCAGCAAACAACAATTTATATTTGCATTATAAGTAATAAAAATGGTTTGTTAAACATATTTGTAGTTTTCACAGTAAAAAAATCTAACTTTTCCTTACTCTGATTTTGTGGTTTTTTTTGTGATTTTAGGTCCATTGCAATATTACAGTATGTCAAAATGAAAAAATAACTGTACAGTCACACATGTGAAGTTGTGCTTAAAGTAATGACAACAAGTTAATAGTTTTTAAGGTGAAATATAATGGCAAAATCAAAAATAGTCAGAAACGGCCAATTATATCCTGGAATATCGTATTTCACAACAAAGTTAAATATCCCTGACGTTCCACCTTCAAACACAGCCTCATTTGGCCATCCATGAAAAAGCTTCTTAACCTCCCACTTTTCTATAGGAACACAATTTTTTTTATGGGCAATGCACTAGTTTATTAACAACATAATGTAATGATAACTTATATCTTCAGTCAATTGGAAACTTAAACAAAATAACCTGCCATCTAGTTTCTGCAGAGCTTGCAAGCTGTGGCTTTTTTGTTGACAACGCAAATGTTGTCAACATAACTCACTGGAAATCTGGCACTCTGGTACTACCGGCGTAGCAATATTTTGGTAAGGTGGTTTTTTTTGTTGTTGTTTTTTTTTTAATCATGTTGCCAGAGCAACATGATTTTAAAAAAACAAACTGTAACCAGTCGTTAAAAGTGATAGTTCCAACTACCAATGGTACTCGAGGTAACCAAGGAGTTCTAGCCAATCAGAGCAGGGTAGGGTGGGCCTTGAGTTTTCAAGCGCCTCGGACAACGTAGCCCGAGCGATTGATGTAACATTTGCACAGAGGCAGCCCTGCACACTTTTCATTCAGACAAACTAATGCGACTACCACAATTGTTTGAGTTCACCAATGAGACCAACATTAATCTCCTAAAAAGAATTTAACCAGCCAGCGGTAAACCTCTAAAAGCGTGCGGAAAAGTTACTTGTCTCATTTTCTCCACCGGGATGATGGTTGGCCCCGGTCGGTAGACCGGCGCTGCTGTCGCTGTGACAGCCGTTGCCTTGGTCCCCGGTCGCAGCTCCCACAGACTCTGCACTGGATTAAACTGTGACTTTCTCACATGAGAAAATATTAAATCTGTGACGTGTTAACAGCGCTAAAGCCAGAATTAAAACAGGTTTTAGCAGTTTTACTGCTATCGCTGTCGATTGCCGCGAACTGGTGATATCGATGCTAATTTCTGTTAGCCCGCCTATGAGTTTTACATTATACCTTAGCATTGAGCTAGCGGAGTTTATGCTTAGTGATACTGGCTGTGTGTTTTAAACGTTGTTTCAAACTATAATGTGGGTTTAATTGAACATCATTGATGCTTAAATATATATTGTCGCTTAATATAGGCGTATTGCATTACTCTTTTTATTTTATGTATGCCATTTTTACTGTAGGGCAGGCTAATCTTCAATTTGGAGTGACAAATACAACCTTGAAGCAAAAAAAATGTCCTTTTGTTTGAGAGCTGACATTGATGTACATACAGTAATTCAGTAACAGTTGTAAATATACCTTTGTTTATACCAGGCACAGGATTTTTTTCTGCTTCAAGCACTGCATGGGTATCGGGACTGAAAAAGTTTGAGCGATGCATCCCTATCGTTGCCCTGGTAATCCTCAGAGCAGGAGAAAGAATTTATCCTTTGCCCTTCTGCCGCACTTCTTTGACCTTTTGGACTGTTGGTTGGACAAAATGAGACATTTGACGTCACATTGTAAACTAGAATATTATGATGGTTATTTGTCACTGTTCTCTTATGCTTTACAGATCAAACTATTGGCCAGTAATCATTAGTTTCATTCAATGGAAACTGTTGTTACTGTGTTGTGGATTATCAAAAAGTAAGTTATGGTGGTCATGGAAACATCAGATGGGGTTGTTTTCAAATTTGGGCACACAAAACTTTAGGTTAACTGCATAAACCGGTTCTCTGAGTAGCATGAGTGAGTGTCTCAAACTTGGAACTCCTTCGGCGTGACCTCATTAGAAACTCCTATTGCATTCTGCCAGCCATGATTGGCTGGGGCAAGGCACATCAGTGTCATAGAGGGTGGAGATCCTCCCCCTTTAAAAAGGACATGACACTGCAATGCCGGTCATTCAAAAACCTCTTCATTATTCAAAAACGTTCACCTCTTACTCGCTATGAAAGAGCAAGGAAGGGGTCTGGTGAGACACTCACTCATGCTACTCAGAGAACCAGAGTTACACAAGTAGCCTAAACTTGCTGTAGCACAAATGTTCTGAATGGAAATCCCCATGAAAAAGGCCCAATAGGTGGCATGGCCCCTGGTAGAGTTAACGCTGTCCCTGTGGGGGCTGCAAACCTTTATAGCTAAAGGCTAAAGCTATGTGCCCCACAATCCAGTGAGAGAGCCACTGCTTTGAGACAGATTTCCCAAAGCTTTTCTTGCCCATGACACTGAAAGGTGGTCACTTTACCTACAGCACTTAGTCCTGTCCATAAAAATGCATAATACCACAACTGGATACAACATATGTAACTGCTGATGCTCCTCTGTGGAGAACAGCTTTCGCCTCAAAACCAATGTGGCAGGCAGAGATAGCTGTACACCTTAATGGTTGAGGAAGCCCTCCCCTTGTCCACCATGTCTTTTAAGAAACACAAGATCAACAATCTACAAAACACTGAAAAGGAACCTTCTGTAAATTTGAGCACCGTGTTCAAAAAAATTGACCACTTTCTGCCATTAAGGGACCTCGTTGAGGGGGTCCTAGCATTCTGGATGGTCTCAATCACGCCAGGAGGGAGACCCCCTGTCCTAAGGTTGAACCACTCACAGGCCATGCCCACAGAGCTAGTCTCTCTGGATTGGGATGAAATATTCCTCTGCGTGCCTGGAACAGCAGGTTCCTGTGTATTGGTCTACGGATTGCCAACCGTACTGTTCCAAAACCAGGCTTACCACAAGTCTCCATTCTGCATTAAGGGGGTTCCCCCTGGACAGAAGGTCTGCTCCATGGTTCAGTATACCTGTGGCCTTCAGGTAAGGGAAATGTTTGCTGCTCCAAACAATCAGTCTATGTACCAGTGTGTGTAACTGAACAGATCCCAGGCCCTGTTGATATTGCCACTACAGTGGTGTTGTCTGTCCTGACCAACACAGAACAGAAGGGAAAGATTTCAGTGGCAGATGAACAGCTGAACGGCTAACAATTCCAGGTACTTTATATGAGACAAGTGCATGCAAAGGTGTCTCTCCTCGGTCAGGCCCCCCAAGCCCAAGAGGGAGGCTCCCAATGCTGTATCCTTCATATTCAAGCGTCCCATTGGTACCACTACCAGGGCTGTGGCCATAAGCCCTTAGTTCTCTCTGAGAAAAAGGGCTAAACAAGCTCTGAGAGCTTAAGAAGAACACTCTTTTCTAGATTTATTTTGAAACCTAGTTCTACCACTGTTCCGTGAGTGACTTTGTGTGATCTGCTGCCCCCTGGCAGGAGCCTTCTGCAATAAGCCAGTAGTCGATGTACATGGCTACTCAAGCACCCCTCCTCCTCAGTGGCCTCAGAGCTGCCCCAGCATTGCTTCTTAGGGGTGGCTGAGGAGACCGTCCGAATCATCATCCACCATTACCTTCTGACCATCCACCGAGCCCATTGTTAAGTCAGGACTAGCAACGACCTCAGGACAAGCAGCAGGTCAATAAAGACAAGTTGATCCCCCCAGCTAGGCAACGTTGACGTTCAAGCTTCGAGGGTGATCAGCTCAGCCAGTTATATCAGCTCCTGAGCCGCTACAGTGGAAGTCATAACTGGGTCACCGCTGAATAAATTGTCTGATAAGCCAGACGTTGATGGAGAGCCGGCTACAATGTGAGCACTCCTCGGTAGACTCAATGGCAGCTTAGGCATGTTTCAGGCTGAGACACATCACACACATTTTTTGAGTCTGGCATGTGGCTGTTTTTTCTGCTTTGCTTTCATGGGGACATTAGCAGCAGCCATGGTCACTAGCAGGGCTAATTAGCTGTGAATGTAATATTATGCTGTTCCTGTTAATGTTCTTCTGCTAACCTGGTGTGGTTAAATGAAAGCATGGACAAACTGGGAGGGTCTTGACCTCTAGGTTGAATAATATTATACAGTGGAGTATTGCTGCTCCGTACTGTGTTAGCTCGCTGAAGCTAACTTCAGTTTGGGAAAATATTTGTACTTAGCAAGGTTATTGCTTCAGAGTTGCCACTCGGATTTGGCTTGTTGTTAAGTATTTCTACTGGTGACATCTTGTGTGAGCGTTGTCGAACAACTGTCCGTTCTGAGGACATTCATGGCAGAATAATGTCAGGCTGAAGGCGTTCCCAATGTGGGACAGGAAACGAATGCTATAAAGGAGAACTCAAAATATTTGCATGGCTCTACAACTCAAGAACTTAGAGGCAGATTATATATTTTTTAAAGATGTAATATGTAAGATTTAGCCACCTGGCAATTTCATACTTAAAACACGTATGGGGCAGTCTATTGGTTGTGTAACTTCTAATTGCTGCTATATGTAGCTGCACTGAGCTAGTTAGCTCAGTTAGCCATGCAGCTAGCGGTCCTGAAACGGTTCTTTGAGGGCTGGTGCAGTGTTGATGTTTACACCACTAACACAGGAGCTTTGGACAAGGACAGATGGGGCTAGCTTAGCATGCTAACTTCTATATCTCTGCCACACACTGCGACGTTGTAATGTCAAAACTTTTTTATTTCTTCACATTCTGCTGATAATTGTAGTTATTTTTTACATGTTTTCAACTAAAATCTTACATACTGCACCTTTTTTTTTATTGGAGGTGAACTGACCCTTTCATGCTCTGAACTTTACATATTGCCCAATTCTGCCTTTACTGACTGTTTTGTGCCTCATGAGAATTCTGTACAGTCCATGTTACGTAAGAACGCGTCACCTTGGTTAAGCAGAAGATTGTAAACAGGCCATACAGTTCATTTAAGGTATTTGCTGGAGCATTTTGATGTATCCAGCTCTAATGCTAATCATACACACATAAATCAGCTTTCACTCTGGCTGTAGTTCATCTACTAAATGACATTGCATTCATTGTTCAACTCAGGGCACCACTTAGAAAATTTAGCCTACACATTTTTTTGCTGACCATATTTTGCAGACTCAGAGCAGCTCTGTACCTTATAGATGAGCCAGTGAGAGGGACACCTTCCCCCCACACACACACACACACAGACACACACACACACACACACACAAAACTGCCTTCATAATGTGTATCACACTCATGGCATACAATGATTGTGTAGAATAGTTCCACTGTGTGATATCATTATTCACCAGAATATGAGTAAGGGATTGGCATGTAAAGCTGGCATCTAGTGTAAACAAATGCCAAGTGGATGACTGGAGGGTTTACTTTGGCCGGCGAGCAGTTCCAGTGTGGTTTCACATGTGGCGAGATGAGGAGGGAGGAAGCAGGCAGAGGAAACTTAGATGCTTGTCTAACATTTCCGCTCAATCATAACCAAGATCATGTAACCATAACACACACAAGGTTTTTTTTTTTTTACCCAGGCGCCAATCGAGCCAGACTTTGAAGTAACAGTCCAACTACAAGGTATCAACAAAAAATTTGTAGATTGTTCCTAAATCTTGTTGACACTTTGCACGAAGAGTATGATAATGCAGACACGTGTTGATTCAGTTACTCTGCGTGAAGTGCCTTGCAGGATGGACACTGTAGCTGTTTTTCTAAGCAAAAGTTTGCTTCAAGGCTTGGCCTACTTATTCTAATTATGGAATAACTACATTATTGCCTTAATATAGGTGCTACACGACTAAATTAAAATGCAGGTCTCCATTAAAAACATTTCTAAACAGCTAATTTAGTCATGCATTCAAATACGGAGTTCTTTTTTTGTGGGTTTCGGAAGAAGTCCATCAGCCTGTTTAGCCTAATTGAATAAAACTGGTGAAGTCTTCTTTTTTTAGTTTCTACCTGAATTATAAGCAGCTGATATGTATCCCGTCTGTTAAGTGCTGCCCAAAGATGTCATGAGTGGAGAGTTGAACAAGGAAAGTGCATCTCTAGTCTGAATAATGGATGGAGACCATATTGTGGATGGAAAAGGGAGGATGTGGTTCAGTAATGGTCTTGTGAACATTTCTTTTTCTGCTAAATTGTTGGTCTTGCTAGACTCTTGTTTCCAAGAAAAGTTAATGAAAATTACATGTGAAGCTTAATGACTGACTTTTACAGGATTTGTAGGCTGCAGGCAGCTAAGGCATACTATTATATTAGACTGCTCCTTTGAGCATTAGTTGAGTTCCTTGCTGTGTTCCACTTTAAGCAGACCATTTTGTATGCTGTGTGCATGGTAAAAAATTGTCGTTGTGTGGTAATATCAGAAGAGGTTGATGAGAGTAGACTGCAGCATCAGACCTGTATGGTCATTGGCATGGCAACGGCTGAGACAGATCTGTCCTTTCGCTTAGTGCAATGACATATTTATGATACATCACAAGTTTCTACTGAAAAAGTGAAGTCAGCTTTTAAAAATGATGTTGAGTACAGGCTGGCTTTTCTAAATGAATCTGCCCCTCCCTCCTAACCCCGCTGAGTGGACCCTAAGCGAGGGCCCTAACCCCAAGCTGTTCCAGCAGCTAACAACAGATGAGATTTTAGTTGTACGGACAAGAAATCAAAGAGGAAATTCAGACCTGAAATCAACAATCGTCCTGAATGATCCAGTCACAAGTGAACAGCTCTAAACCAGTCAGTTTCAACATGTGGAAAGAAATATCTTCACGTGGAACATTTGGCTAATCTACAAGAAGGCCTCATTAGGAAGAGTTCCTCATAGACAGCGTTTCACAGAGTTCATAAAGTTCCTCCTAACTCATCAACTTAGAAATTGCATGATTTTTTAAAGGAAGTCTTTCTCCATTGGCAAGTAGCCTATATTGGTTACTGTTTACTCTATTTGTGAAATAGACATGTTTACTGTTGTCTTCTTTCATAAATTGAGTGTAAATGGTGAAATCAGTTGAAACGGTGTGTTCAAACAGCTGACAAGTTTTACATGGGAAAAAAAAAAACAGTGTATTTTATTTAATCCCAAGTGTAAAAGAGGCACAAATGATTTACTGTTTGCTGTAACTGATTCACAAAGTTTCTCCTTGCTCATAATTCTTAAAACTACAAGATTTGTTAAGGAAGATTAGAAATATTGTTTTTTTAATGATCAGCTGAAACAGACATTGTGTTCAAAAACATCTGCTGCTAACATTGACAGAGAGAGCCCTAACATGTGGTCTTCATTACAGTGAGCCACATGAAAATCAGACCATCCTGCCAGTTGGTGTGGCTTCTTGTTGTTTCACAGAGCACATCAGTTGAGTAGGCAGTCCTTCAGTGTAGCGACACATGTGCATGCACGCTGCTTAAAGAATGTGTTCACATGTGGCCCAGACCACCTCTGAAATGTGGTCTGAGTGATCAGATCTCAAATGCATCCCCAAAGCATGTTGGCAGTGTTCATACTTTTACTTAGAGACTTAAAACTGATATTGATAGCAGGTCTGAACAGGGTCAGTGTGGAGCAGGGTGTTCCTGTAAATACCATTCATGCAAAAAAAAA
>CAEMYA010000021.1:2467300-2489305 GCA_903131615.1 Diplodus sargus
AGGAAGTTGTGTTTTACCACAGTCCTGACGTAGTGTCTTAGCTGTGTAGCTGTGCTATGACAGTTCGGCAATCTGTTTTTTTTTCTATTTTCTATTTTTGTGTGGTTTGTTTTTTCTGCCTTTTTGGAAGGGTACTTTCTTCAAGGGCTTTTTTAAAACAAATGTTTCCAATGTAATATTGTTATAAATGATTTGTCTGACAGTCAAGAGAAACTTATTTTTTAAAACATACTTGTATACAGTGTATGCTGTATCTGGAACAATCTCTTTCCCAATTATTTCTTCAGGGTTGATTAAGTTTTACCTTATGCTGTTTTTCTTCAACTTACATGATAGTGAATTTAACATTTTTGGGTTTGTGATTGTTTGTAGGTCAAAATAAGCTACATTGAAGATTTGCTTGTGATTGGCATTTAT
The DNA here is from genome assembly GCA_903131615.1 of Diplodus sargus. NCBI lineage: Eukaryota > Metazoa > Chordata > Actinopteri > Spariformes > Sparidae > Diplodus > Diplodus sargus. The sequence continues at coordinate 2,467,718 of CAEMYA010000021.1, forward strand.
CACAACTAACTACTTTTCTTTGTCCATATTTTAAATTGATTAATTTACTGTGGAATCACTAGCCCTTATTTTTACATGAATTGATGGGGTCTCTGGAGTTCTGGGAGCATCACAGTGTATGGTTGAAGTCCTCAATAAGTTTGCTGTGTTGAAATGTATTGCATTTTTGCTCCAGAGGTAATTAAGTTATTCTCCATGAGCCCATAGAGCTGTGGGACAGGTTAATTCCTGGTTAAATGCTTTGGCCTATACAAAGAGGTATACATTTATTTATGTCTACAAGCTCAAATTTCTCAATTAGTGTCAGGCACTAGGGAAAATAGAAGTCATTTTGGGCCTACGCATGTTTATTCTGTTTGAGACAGACTGATGAATTAGAAACCCAAGCCCACGCCTTGTCATTCCTCTGCGGTCCCTCCCACCTCGCCGTGGCACGTGCATGGAAGGCAGCAGAGAGGCGTTCACTTTCATCCCCTGTCGGTTGGCCGCTTCCCAAGTAACCTGTCTCACCGCTGCTCATTTCTCTGCTTGTCCCACCCACTGTCTCCTCAGCCTCTCATCCCTCTGCGTATCTTTTTTGCAAACACAGTTGTGCGTGTGTCTCTCTCTCTCTCTCCATCCCACAGCTATGATTTAGGCGTCAGGGTTGCTCCCACTCCCTCCCAGCCCTGGATCAAGTTACCCTGCCATTACTCAGTCGTTCCCCCTGCGAGGGTGCTCTGTGTCAGGCATAGCGGAGCCTGACTGCCTGCTCGCTGCCTGCCTCTCCGGACCTGCGGACTAGCAGGATTCAACCACAGACGCCCCTGGTCAGTGGAGTCAGTCCAGCTATGGCACAGACTTGCTGGAAAATTCTGCAGACAAGCGAGCGAGTGGCGGGGTGCAGGGTTAGCTGGAGTATCAAAGCTGTGTTTTCAGTTTCATGTGGGGGGGAAGCAAACGCGAGTAGAAACCCACTGTAGAACAAATAAGTTTCATTAAAACTCTCTTTGTTGTTCTAACTCTTACAGCAACCATCACAGGAGTTTAGCAGCAGGGTTGTGAGCTGCGAAAGCCCAGCCTTACCATGCGTCACAAGTCAACTGGTGATTTGTGGACCTCATCGTTTTATGGTTATGTAATGTCGGTTCCCTTGACAAGTAAAACCTCTTGTTAAACCCCACGCCGCCCTATTCTCATAAAAGTGAGTGATGCAGGCAGCGGTATGAGGGCCTCACTATCCCGTTAAGTTTGGGTCTCTCTTCCTCCAGTATGTGCCATGGGACGGTATGAGATCTGTCCAGTTGGCTTAGCCAAAGCTTGACACTGCAGAAATTTCACTGGCTTGGCTTTATCACTTGATTAATGCAGGCTGAGTAAAACCACTAAATCTACTGAGGAATTGTGGCATCCTATAGGTCTAATTTATGAGAGTGAGGCAGGGATGGTGTATACCTGTGTCTCTGCCCATGCCCTCTCATAGAGTGTAAAGTTTTATAGAGGCTACAGCATCCTCCTCCTGTTAAGCCTGTTGTGCACTCTAGTGGAGCCATAACTCCCTTTCAGATATCGCCAAGCTTTCAGCTCCTCAGTAATTTATTTAGGTCTGACATATGGCTGTCCTGTGCAATGCAAGGTAACATATCGCACAGGAAGGCCTGCTCAGGCTAGGCTAATCCTTTCTAATTGAAAGGGAGGCAGAACTGTTGGCCAGTGGCTTGTATGTCGCTCATCTTTCTGCTTGTTTTACAGTAATGAGACATCTGGGGCTCGAAAAACAGAGCTGTTTGTAGATGGAGAAAATGCTACTGAGCCTCAGGGCCTTTAGAGCTGTCACAGACAAAACAGAGCTGACTGCATGTACGTGGGCATTTTAGTTGGCCCTCACACTGTCTTGGCACAGTCTCATTTGCCGTGCTAAATTTAGGTTAGTTGATTTTAATGCCTTTTAACTCATCTGAAATACACTTCATGCAAATACCATAAACAAAATAAAACTCATCAACGCATCTAATGTTTTCAGAGGCTGTGTTCAGTCTGTTGTCAAGCTCTGTTCACTGGTAGGCTGCTGAGCCGAAGTCAGCCTTGTCTTTCCCCATCATCCAAAGTAGTTGTGCGGGCAGACTCCTGTCAGCCATTTAGCTCCATGGCTAACTGAGCTACTTGCTGCAGTTTGTCGCTACATCTGAAGATAGCTGCCGGGAAGAGTACAGTGGGCCACAGATAGTAGTTATGCTGACCCTGTAGATTTGGAACCTCCTTCAAATTCCGTCCATTTCTTAGAACTTACATGTTTACTGCTATCAAGTAATTGTGTTTTTGAAGTTTTGTTTGAAGAAGTATGCTGTCCGGTTTGGTTATCCTAGCTGAACACCATGCCTGTGTGGCAAAACATTGGGGTTAGTGGCATTTGGTATATACTGGACTTTCTTAGCCTTTTGCTCGTACTGCCACCTTGTTTATGTGCCCCAAGATACAAGCAGCCATACTGGCCTCGTGTTGCCATTTTCACATAGTTACAGTGACCTGGCAGTGCATTAAGGCAGGTCTGCAGCTACACTCCAGATCCAGTTGGACACGCTAAGCCCTCTACAGCTCACCAGAGACCTCTAAATTGCTGCTTTTCACGAGCAGAAAAGCACCTCACATGTTTGAGGAGGATTTGACGAGAGCTTTTTCTTTGTTTGCCTTCATGTTTTTCTTTCTTTCTCAGAAAGAAAGTACACACACACATACAAACACACACACACACACACACACACACAGAGAGATGGTTTGTACATCTGATATCTTTGCTCGTGTGAGCCGATACTCTCTTTGCTGTTCAAAGTAAAGTCTCTCTCACATATGCTCGTGTGTGCGCACGTTTTATCCTACTTACGAAAATATACGCTCACACTACATGGTATAAACCTGACAAACCTTGGCAGAGATACTTGAAAGGCTTAAGGTTAATTCTAAACTTGTGTAATCCATGATTTGGTTGGTTTGAGAGCAGAGATAGCATTGCTTCAGCGTGTACCTGTCAGTACTAAATGATTGCTTATTTCCTGCCAGGGGGGTGGGGGGGTAATAGCAAGCAGCTGCCTCAGCTGGACCTTACCTTTTCTTTCAGTTGGCCGGCTGTTCTCTCAAGCTAGCCTGCATGCCAAAACACCTACTTTTGCACAGCATGTTCTGCACTGCCTGTTGTACAAGACAAAGCTTGATCCACCGTGATGAGTGATAACTCCTATGGGGCAGTTTTATAAGTAAACCTCACAAGCAAATGATAAACATGATTGTTTGTTTGCCTCCTGCTTATGACAAGCCTCTTTATTCTTTTTGCTATGGCTTTCTTTTGTGATTAGCTAAATGCTCCATCGATCTGCAAAGTTGCGGCCCCCAGAGCGAGGGAGCCATATTCATCACACAGTGAGGGGAGCATGCAGGATGTTGCACTGGCTGTCCCTCTTTCATTGGAAAACGATAAACATAAATCTGTGGAATGCGGCCGCGTGATGTAAGTCTACAGCAGACCAGGGAGGGGGGGTGCTGGGTCTGATCCGGTCCGCTCTCCTCAGGCAGTAGAATAAGAGAGTCGGCGCTCTATGGGGTTTGCTGACATTTGAGGAAAAAAAGCCCACCTTCAGCAATGGAAGACTGGCAAATCAGTGTCACAAGTGCAGGATTGGTGCTCTAAAATAGGAGGATGTGAAGGCTTTTGAGAAGCCCCCTAAGCAATGCAGAGGGACTCTGGATAGGGCAAGGCTGTGAATCACAGCTAATTAACGAAGTAATTAAGATCAGAATCGCTGCTGGGAGAAGGACTCTAAATTGTCTATACATTCAAATAGGCCATCAAAAGGAAATTCCCTTCCATTCATGAAAGGGGTAAATTGAAGCGTTCAGACCCTTTCCTCTCTATTATCCCCGCCGTGTGTCACACAAGGGACATCTGTTGAAAAGAGCAAGCCAATGTTACGGTGAGTTAAAGCGCTCTCTGCTCCATCAGAAGCACTGTTCATAATGCATTCGCTATACATATTTCAGCTTAAGTGAATATATTTCAATAAATAATGTCAGTCCAAGGACACACTTCGATCTTTCCACGGTGGGAGCGCTGACTGTAAACCACACCATATTGTTATCTCATTCCTCTTGTGGCAAATGATAGATTAACAAACAGTTTATAAACAGGGCACTGAGCATGTCCACAGTTTTATCATCGCCGCACACTGCCAAAATAACCCCTCTTCATGATGGATGTATTTTCCACTTTTGTTCTGCTGCTACAAGCTGCAAGGATATCTATGGGTATGGCCATAATGTTAGGGCTTACAGGGAATTCATATAGTGGTTGCACATTGGATGTGATTTATGGCTGGGATTAAAGCCAGTGGGCTCTTTCTGGGTGGCAATATTTAGGTGGTGTTGTCGCCTACTGTGTTGACTTTTTAAATCCTACATATCTTCTCTGAACAGCTTCTTGAGTAGAATTCTTCACGGGAGTCCTCTCTCATGTCATGTAAACAGTTAATGTCTCAGTCAGATGTTGATTTCCAAGTATACACCACAGTACAGAGAAATGAACCACTTATAGAAGGGGCATATTTTAAGTTACAGAACGCTACAGTTAGTGTTTTTCTATTAAGCTACTGGGATGGCTGGATGGATTACCATGACATTTTCACAGACATTGATGTTTCCCCGAAGAATCGACCATATGACCTTTCCTCTGACGCCACCAGCAGGTCAGATGTTTCGCTGAGTAAAGCATGTTGATCATCTATTATTGAATGAACAATATGATTATAACATGTATATCTATGTGCATATAAACGGTAACAACTGCTCAAACTTTGGACCTCAACTTGTATCTATTCTTGCAGTTTGGTTTCCTTTACAGTGAGCATATATGGATGACATGGCCGATAGTGTGCCTGTAGACTATTTGTCTTGTTTAGTGGTACCCCTCTGTATATGTAGTTGTGTGTGAACTCTTTTGCCCAGCTCGGTCACAGGGCAGCACTGGAATAACCTCTTACATTTCGACTTACCTAAATAAGTGTTCTCTGCTCAGGGTAGAACACAAACCTCTGTTTCCTGAGCTGTCTTGTGCAATTTGTGCAGCGGCAGAACATTACCACTTGTGTTTCACCTCAGTCTCCCAAAAGATTCACCAGGTCAGGTCCGTGATGGGGAAATTGAAGTTGAGTCTGTGTTGAGTAACATGGCTACTACCTTTTCTTTCTGTGTTTTGCCTGTATCACAGAGTCTGCACGAATCACCTTTCTGAACACTGGTGTAGGTTGAGGTCAGCCCAAAAGTGTTACTTGCAAGAGAAGTGAAACTTTTCGGGTTCCTTATATGTCTTAATGTAAGTTGGCTAAATTTAGCACTTAACATTGTAGTATTCATATGAATGCCAAAAAGCTCCCTTTCCGGTTACAGTAGAAATTCTTCACATAACCCATATCACTTCCTCCTCTCTTTCCTCTCAGGCAGGAAGGGGTTACTCTCCATGTTTCCTGTCTAAATCCCAGAGCTCCAGCTACGTTCTGATTGCTTTCTTGATGTTAAACATTCCCAGGCTCCTATAACCTTCTAGCTTGCCTCCACCGTCCAAGAGCTGTCCCAGGTGAACGAGTGGGCGAACCTCCTGTTTTTTAGGGATAAAATCTCTCACAGGGGGTGGGAAATACAGGGACTGGAGGGGCAGGGCGCCGTGAGATGGGAACGCATTCTTTCTTTGCATTCCGTTTAGTTGGCGTAAGGCTGTGGGAAAAGCATGTTTTCCCAACCCTGTTTTTTTTTTTTAAAACAGTGTTTCTTGTGAAAGAAGGTTTTTTGGTTTGATTCTAAGAAAGCAGGGCGCTGCCTGTAGACACATTTACAGTGTGAAGGAATAAATAGACATGAGTCAGTCAACTTTAGGAACATGCTGCTCCGACTATTGAGTTTAACATGCTTCCTTTTCAAATGTCATACCTTTTTCTTCCACGACTCCTTCCCACTCACTTACTTCCCTCCCGAGACGCCTGATCGACGGCTGAGTTATGTTATCTCGTCTGAGTCAGCTGAGCCTTTGCATCAGTCATAAAACAAACGGGATCCAGATTGAACTAACATGCCTGCGTGGAGGCTGTGTTGTGGATATGACCCAGGAGCAGAGCTGGGCCAAGCTGGACTATATTTAGCCCAGCGATGCTCAGGCTAATTGCCCTCCCAGGCCTAATCATTCCCAGGCTCTGCAGCTCACAAACGGCTGGAAGGGAGGCCAAACACCCACTAACCTCATGTTAAAGAGATGTCAGCATCAATGGGGCTGTCAGAGCGCTCCACAGACTAGACAAATTAGCACAATATCCTTCCTCCTTGTATGCTATTAGATGCTCTATAAGCCGATTGGATTGGAGAGTCCAGTATTGCTGTCTGCTGTAGTGTATTAATTGAATATGTTTTCCTGCTACTGTATCAGTAATGTGAAGAGTCTTGGCAGCATCCTCTACAGGAGACATTGGGAGGTTGTCTTCAGTTCATCCTCCCTTTTGGTGCCTGTTTAAGCAATCCTTTTTGAATGATAAATCCCTCGACTGCTGCCTCCTACAGCCAGCTTAGCTGCTCTAAGTGGGCCTAACCTGGGCTGAGTAGAGAAATGTACCAGTGCCTCTGCCCAGCTAAACTTGCCTCAGCTGTAATATGGCGTTGTTGGGAAAGTTTACTTAGTGGTGTTTTGTTTTCACCATCCCCCTCATGATTTCCTGTCCGTGTCAAGTTACACTGTTTCCTGCGTGGTTCCTGTCCCCATGACTTGTCCAGGTTAAACAGCAGGCACATGATGGCCCGGGTCAGGGGCTGAGGGATGTGCGGTGAGGGATAGTAGGATGATCAGTTTGGGCCGGCTCTGCCTGATAATCAGCCCAGAGCTTCCTTCCTAGTCTAGTTCCCGAAGGCATGCTGGGAAAGCTGATTTTTCCAAGGCCTTTTCCATTATGCACACCTGAAGTGAGACCATGTGGACTGCCAATCATAAAAATCATTATATCAAACACTTTAATAGAATAGAATAGAATAGATGTTTATTGTCATTGTTTCAAAAACAACAAAACATACAAAAGGGAAAAAAAGAATACACACAAAAAGAACACAACAAAAACAAAGTATTTGTCTGAACTAGATCACTGGGGTAGCTGCGTTTGGATGCGTCGCTATCTTGATCACCAATGTTTAGATTATGATTAAACAGGCTATTCCTGAGAGGGCGCATATTCCCAGCATATTGCTGGGCCTAATTTCCATCAGAGTAGTTTTAGATTAGTACCCTTTGAACCTGTATGCAACCTGTGGTAACTGTACCTTAATCCACTCATCCATGTAGGTGGGTTTTGTAATGGCAGTGTTCTGCTGTGTTTTAACTTCACCTTTTAGTATTGGATCAGTGTGTTAGGTACCTCAGCAGAAGGGGAACAAAAACAGATGGCATGGAGTGGTTCTTTTGGTACTGTCTCCAACTTTTAATACTGGAAATGCAAAAAGTACCCTTCTAGTGTGAAATGAAGTTAACTTGAACTGGACTGCTTGGTGGAAATTAGGCTAAAGAGCCTGACTTCAGTGCAAATTTCTGAAAGAAGTGCTGGTTCACCAATCCTAGCAGCACCAATCCTCGCTCCTCTACGAGGAGGAAAATTGCCTTTGGCCTGATCTTTTGAGACATGGACATTGACAAAAACATGACTTTTAAAGTCATACAATTGATGCAAAAGATGCATTTTTTATTGGTGGTTGACAAAAAAGCCTTACATAATGCTTTTTTTCATTTGTCTATCAAGGTGTAGTGCTGTGGAATGATATAAAAAATTTTTTAGAATCTAGTTTCTCTATTAATACATTTAAAACCAAGTTCAAACAATACCTACAGACCTAGTCATATCCTTGCATCATTGGGTTTTAATTGAAATGAATCTGCAATTTTATGGATATTTTCTGTTTGTTGTTTATTGTGTTTTTCTTTGTTTTTTTTCCTTTTTCCTTTTTCTTTTCTTTCTTTTCTTTTTCTACTGATTGTTTTGTTTAAGTGACTTTGTATTGAGGGGGAGGATTTCATATAAGCCCTTTGGGTTTCTTTTCCTCTCCTGCACAATTATTTGTCTTTGTATTATCAAACAGAATTCTTGTTTTATTATTGTGCATATAAATAAATAAAAATAAAGTGCTATATCATAGGCAACAGGAATTGTTTCAAGTCCGGGCCCAAAAGACTCTTAAACTTATCTGCCACACGTTCTTAAAGACTCGGTGATGACACTCCCACACCAGGTTTAAAGGCCTGCAACTCCCCTTCAGTTAGGTGGAGCTGAAGAGGCCTCTTGGATGAGCGGTGAAACGTCTTCAAGAAACTGAAAGTCCAGTTGCCTATGATATTGCACTTAGAATTACTATGACCTGGATAACTGAGAACCTTCATCAACACGCCTCTCATATCTTTTTGAGAAAGTCCATAATTGAGACACAATTTGTTTCAGGAGTAGTTGCTGCTGTCCCCACCTGTATGATCTGTCCTTAAAGCCAGTCATCGTAGCTGTTTCTTTCGTAGCTGTTTCTTTCCTGACAGATTAAGGTCTCCATATTATCTACATGAGTCTTTCCTCTGTTAATGATGATGTGGAGTGCAGCATGGACTCCCTCATCTTTGAAAACAATGTGGATCATGTCACAGAGATTGAGTAGTGGTTATGACTGGTTTGCTAGGATTATACAGATGTATGTGATTTTCTTATTTGTATGTCAGGCTACTTTGCTTACAGAAACCATGCATTAAGGAGTATTTTCTTTAATCACAAATGAGCAATGAGATGCTTTAGGTTAGCAAACTCAAACTACAGCTACTGTTACCAGTCTTGGTGGTATGAAGACAACCACTATTATTTTCAGGCAGTTGTGTTGTTGAATAGATGCTCATTAGACTAGACATAAAGAGCTATCATTAAAGTGAAATCTGAGCTTGCCGCCTCAAAAAACTCACCTCTATCATATCCCGTTGGTAGTAGGCTGTCAAGTCAAAAGGTGACTTGAGAGGCAGAGGGAGAGTGAGAGAAAGAATAAGTGAACTGTGTTCGTCAGCTTTTTAAACACTGAAATTGATTCTTCTTCTGTGCTCTTTATTCTAATGACGAGCTAATCCCCTTCTACTGTTTTCCTGTGTTATAAATAGAGCCTCTTATTTCCCCCTCTGCTGGGCGCTGCTACTGAAAATTAGCACTCATGATGAGTCTGCGCTCTCAGCAATCAATTTGCCACACTAAGTCCCTCCAAAAGAGTTACCTGTGGCAACTGAGCCCCAGTCACGTAACTTTGCATCTCCTGCCAATTTTTATTCTGCTAGTTCAATAAATGGCTCCCACTGGAGAGTTGGCTGAATGAAATGTCAAAATGTTGACATTGAATAGTTACGTGATTTCAAAACATTTGAGGAGAGGCTTTGGTGGAGGTGTTGCACTGGGATAAGGGGGCGTGTCAGCCCAAGGCTACTTTAATGATGTTAGTTCAGATCTGCTTATTTATTAGGCTGTAAGTTATTCATGCTCAGCACTGGCCAATCCATCACAGCCAGGTTGGTTTATTGTGTTAAGTTGTACTGTTACCAGACTGTCTGATAATTTGATAAGGTTATTTTCAGCCTCTACTCCCATATTCATTCATATCAGAATGCAGGGTTATAATGCTGATGTCTGCCAGTTCCCTGTTTTGACCAAGTGAGTCTTTCTTCACTTACAGTGCTTCTTACTTGTCCTCAGTATCTGATATGTGGATGAAGGCTACCTCTTGCTCCCTCCTCTGCTGAAGTCCTACAGACTTTTGTTTGTCAAATAATAAACTGAACTTACTGTGCTGACTACTACGCAGCATGTCTTCTCACGCTGGTGAGACCCAGTGTGACAAGAAATGTTCCAGTCCATCTATCTCCTCAGTCTCAGAGGGCAGGACATCATGACAATTTTGCACTGATCTCACCAAAAGTGCTCTGATAGTCTGTATTGAGATCAACACGAGTAGAGCTAGTTGGCTCCATTAGCTGTTAGCTACTGGTCTGCTAACGTTAACAGTGAACTGCAATTAATTTAACAACACATTAAGTTCACACTACATCCATGTACTGAAGTTCTTCAGCTGAGTACAGTTTGGAGGTAAAAGTACTTTGAGTTTGTTGTTACAGACACTTAATGATAATAAATAATAACTATAACTTAATCATTTTACCAGACTCCTGTCAGGGCTGAAAGTAACTAGATAGAAGCAGTGAGCAGGTGGTAGAGTGGTGGCTTCAGGTCACAGTTCAGTGGCAAAACATTTTTGGTACCAAGTTGAAGTTTAAACTTCTTGAAACAGAAACTTTATGTTTTCATAATACATCTCTTATTTGAGTAATTATTTTATAGGTACAGTCAGGTTATTCAGAATTCCACGTCTACTTTGCATGTAAAGATTTCCCTGTATTTCCTTGATTAGGCAAAACAAAAACAATTGGATACATTTTCATTGTACCCTAAACATTTTTATGCGCTCTCACTTTCTTCAATTTGGGAGGACATATATGTGTATGATAATTGCCCAGTTAGCACAAAACAAAATGAGACATGAGTTATCGATTCGCAGGGACTTCCCCACAACAGGAAGCTGCGACAGGAGAGTGGTGAGTTGTGTTCACTTTACAATAGCAATCCGGCTAAGCTAGCGGAGGTTTGATGCCTTGACCTATGTGCTGAGACCCTAGTTGTACTGTTGCTGAAGTTTGGTGCTGTTCTGAGCATTATTTGTGGCTTTTTGATGGCGGTTTCTTGTTGGAGGCGTATACTGAAATGCATTGTTATCGTGCGGTCATTTCTTAGGTTGCTAAAACTACGTAAACAAGCGGTCTGCAAACTTGATCTCTCGAGGGGGGGTCTTACTCAGTTTCACAGTGTGTTAGACCATGGATTAAATTTACACCAGAATATCTTTTTAGGGGTGATTTAACCATAAATTCATCATGGCCCATAACTCCCTCCCCCTCTGGTAGAACAGTGGACCTACCCAGGCACCCAAGGGGGGTGGACATAGGAGGAGAGCCTAGATCAGGGACTCGGCTGATGCTTAGGGGTACTTCATATAATTATTCCTGTGCCAAAATATAATGTCAGAGCTGTAAAATCCTGTCTTGTTGCATTATTAACACATGTATTTTGGCATCTAATGAGCAGTCAAACTCATTACAATGAAGTATTGTAGTCTTGCAGGTATGTCCTGGCCTACAAATGTTATAGATATAAGAAAACCTGTTTGTTTGGTTCAGACCCTAAGAAGCTTTTCAGTGAGAAATGTAGAGATCATACTTAATAAGACATACTGTCCCAATCTATTAAGAGACCATGCATGTTTTTATCAGCAAGGACATGCAGCGACATACTGTACATTAGTTGTCAAGGTCTAGCATGAGTGCAAAATGTGGCATTGTCCTGTAAGCTCTCCCTGTGAAAACTGTAAATGCTGAATTATTTTCTCCCAGACGTGTAAAAGCTATTCCATCTTGAAATTGAATTTATGCAATGTAATGTGATTTTGAAAGTGTATTCCAGTCAGGAAAAATAACTACATGCTATTAATGTCAGGAATTCATATTATAGTGTGATTCCCCTTTGAAGAAATATTAGTATTTTCTGAGAAGACAAAGAAGCATTAACAAACCAGAAGGAAGTCATATTTGTAAGCTGTGGAAATTGTTCAACCAAGTTTTAAAAAGTGAGAGAGAATAAATGGAATCTGAGTTCCTAAGACTGCAGTGGGATCGCTGTTAAAAGTAAGTGAAAAGAGAAAATGCATTTTTAGAAACACTGAATAAATCTAATTTACAGATCTTTTTATTTTTCATCTGGCTTTTCTCCTGAAGCCCTGTGATAATGGCTTCACATTGTACTGTAAAATACATCCATGGAATTGGAGAGGACACACACACACACCACCTTGCTGTCTGTTAGTGTGCTCCTGGAGTCGACTGGGCAGGTCTGTGGTGTGTCTGGCAGGCTGCGGTGTCTCTGGGTTGCTCTGATAGCGCTTGTTCCTTTGAGGCCCCAACATGCTGAGGATAACGACACCAGCCCCGTCCAGGGTCTGATCTCAGGCCAGCACGAAATAATCCAACAGTTCAGCTGCCAGGATCTGGGCAGGATAAAGATACACCCGTAGTTAATTGGTTGAGCACATCATCAGACGTACAACACAGGTTTGATAGCTGATATCCCAGTCCTGCCTACTCTGGCTCTTTACTGGCACACAGCGATGCCTCGATGCACCTTCGGAGAATGAGCCCACCCTTCTTGTCTCACTTGTCTCCCCTTGATCTGCCTCAACTGGCTCCTTTCCCCCCACATTTCCCCTCTGTTCTCTTTGTCCCCCCCCCCGAAACCACCTTTCTTCCTCGCCTTCTACCCTCCCAGTTCCTCGTCTGATCCACAGGGCCAGATTTTTATCGCTTTTCTGCAGGTCCTGTGAGGGGAACCTTGAGGGTCTCAGTGGGATCAATTTAAAAAGGAAGCGCTTGTCTCTCCTCCTCTCCTTGGCCCTCTTGGCTGATTGGGTCCGCTCGCCAGGAACTTGCAGGCTTTTGATCTCCACCACCCCCCTCACTGCATGCACCCACCCATGCTCGAAGTTTTTGTTGGAGCTTGGCTCTAAAAAAAAAAAAATCTGTTCCACTTTCTGAGAAATGTGGGCCCCATCCCCTTTCTCTGCACCTGTGAGAGAGGGAGTATACGTTCTGTAAACCCACTGGGTGGTACTAACAATCTATGGCGTGATTGACTTCTCTTTGAAGATGTGAGCGTGGTCCGTGTCTTCAGGTGGAGGCACACCAATAGAGGACTTGTGGTCCTCGGGCAGCGCGCTTGAACAACCGGTGAGAAGTTGCTAGGAGGGTCGATGCATAATTCACACTGTATGGGGAACGGCTCTCTGTGTTACAAAGAGGAAAAAGGTATGAGGTGGTGCCTGGGAGCGTTCCCATGCTGAGCTGTGTTGAAGGTGCTCCCTCCTTTGTATGACATAAAGGAACAGTGACCCTGCAGCAAGAGGGACTACATTAGACTACATAACCGCTGACCACTGAGTGCTGCGTCCATGGTTTTACATTTCTTAAGGGTATCATTCCAATCAGTTATGATGATATTATACTTGTAATTTGTCACTAATACATTTGCTGTAAAGAGCATACAATTGTTACATCTTTGATCTGGATCAGCAGATACCCTGAGTTGAGGTAGAGCTGAGCAATATCTCAATACTATATCATTATTCTTAAATGAGACTGCTCTTAGATGTTGTTGTCATTCCAATCTGCTGCCGAGATGCTGCTTCTCCAGGCTACTACTCCATAGAAAATGGCTGGTGCCACCAAGAGTCCTTAGAAATTCCTGATGATATAAGTGTTGTCTTATCCTAGTTCTAGAAGCAGCATTTTAATGTCATTTTCTCAATTTACCAGACTGTTCTACTTGTTTGTTTGTGAAACAACCAATAGTCATTACTACATAATTTGTCCCAACATCGACATCAAGGGAACTATTAACACAATTTTGAGCTTGATTATAAATATGCTCTTAACCTCACAAGCTTCATGTATTAATTTTAAACATACCAGTTTAAGATGAAGTTGGGACTAGGACTTAGGACTCTCTGTGGATAGAGCTGTGGAAGGCATCTGATATTAGCACATTTATGTTACAAAAAATATAATCACATTTCAAACCGTTTCCCTTTTCAGTTGACTACTGCCCAGTGTGTGTAAAGCAGAAGACCAAACATGACACCAAACCATATTCATTATAACGTTCTCACTCGTTGGATTCCTCAGCTCAGACAAATGACCTAAGAAACATATTTTTACTCATTTAGAACTGGTCCCCATTCACACCAATTTAGACACCACCTACCTAATTTTAGTGTATGAATCACCTTTTTTGATCCTTACTCAAGAATAAGCAGTACCCTCCCTTTAATTAAACAGGGATATTCAGGCTCAGCTCAATGTGTGCAGCAGAAATTGAAATTTCTCCAGCGTTCGATTATGTGAGTTTGTTGTGTAATATCACTGGTTTTCTGACAAATGGGCAGTAGAAACAGTCTTTGGACTCGAGCCAGGCCCCATCACCCTCCTCCTCCTCATCTTCCTCCTCTCTCTCCTGCCAGGTCGCTGGAGGTCAAACAGAAGTTTTTCTTGTCCTACCTTCCTGACCTCTTGAAAGCTCCAGTCACGACTCTGGATTAACATTCCTGGTAAATTTAGCCGAAGCGGACCACAGGTTCTTGTGCTTTTGTTTTTTCAGGCCGTATCAAAAGAACATCACCTCATTTTCTCACCAGTTAGATGGAAAAAACAACTTCTCATAGCCACTGAGGTGCTCAGAAAAGGACCTGAAAGTTTGAGGTGGTTTGTGAGTGTCTGCCTCCATAAAGCAACGCACCCCTTATTTTCAGGGCTCTTGGGTCCCTCGGTGATGACATCATCTGTGTAGTTGTGCACTAATTGAGGTTTAATGCTAGAGTAGAGCGAACAGGGCTGTAATTTTCCCGCCCTGGACTGGAATAGAGACGACAGCTTTTCATGTGGTCTGGGCTAATTTAGGTTGCAGTGCTGCAGCTGTGGGACACCTCACACGTTTGTCCCTCTCATTCTGCCTAGAGATAAAACAAATTATGGGAAAAGCAACTTGTTTTGTAAGGTAATGTAAGGGACTTTGGTCATGCCCAGACGTAGACATGCAGGAGGACAGACAGACTGAAGGATAAGTGAATAAACTGTTGGTGAGACATTTAAAGACTTTGCAGTTTTTCCCAGCAAAACACCGACATGGAAATTGGACTTTATGAAGGTTTTGGTAATATTTTTGTTCCAGTCCCTGTTGCAAAACCACCAAAGTTCTTAGGTAAGGAGAAATAAATCACTCCTCCCACCACCTCCTGCATTAGAAACTGCACTTATTCTGAATCTAAAGCAACATATGACAGCACAACACAGTGTGGTTTCTATAGGCCCACGTAGGTGGTAGAGGAGGAAGAGCATGAGAAAGAAGCAGCTGCAATATGCAGAATGGCATTCAGGGTGTCATTATGATTGTATGTCCACAGAGCCGGGGTGTAATGACATTCATCCTCCAATCCAGGCACACACCCAAACACACATGCACACCAACACAAACACAGAGCTCTACCTGCTCTTTATCCCATTCGCCATATCAGGGCCTGTATAAACATGAGGCCCATTTGAAGTGGAAAGCTTTTAATCGCAAGAGTAATCATTGACATTTGCTTGGTGGTTTCTGGCCTTAGAGAGGAGGGGCAGAAATGGCCCAGGGATGCCATTGAGACACCTGATGGCAGCAGGAGACAAAGGATTGTGACAGATTCTGTCTCTGGGAATAAGCTAGAGATAGGGAAATCATTTTTATTGTTTACTCCTGAAGGCAATGTTACAGAATCAGGTAACTTCTAGTACTGAAACCAATCTCATACAAATCGTAGGTGATCTCTTTTATATAAACCTCTAATGATAAAGTTTAAGGATTCAGAAAGTAAGAGATTATTGTTGATCTTTTATTGATCTTCTAAGCAAAGAGGGGCTTTCGCAGTGTCCAATATGGCTAGACTTAAGGTTTCGTAAGGGGCAGTCAATGGAACACTTTACCGAAACTGGCCAATAGGACACAGCCAAAGTGACTACATCTGAGAAATCGAAAAGTGATTTCATCACTGATACGGAAATTCTTAAATAACAGCACAAGACTCCATAAGAACAAGTCCTGTGGTCTTTTACTGTCTTTAAAAAAAAAAAAGAACAAACAATTCACACCAACTCCAGGAGATGTAGATCACAAACACAGATCTGCACAGACAGTCATGTGACATAAATATCTGTATGTTGCTTACTTAATACACTCTATTTATTGTTTGAGCAAGGCAGCGTTTAACGTTTAATGTGCGTTTTCTGGTTTCACTGTAGACAGGAGGAGCTATGACAGCAGAATAAATGAAGTAATCGAGTCAGTGAGTGAATCTTCTGTTCTTTTCTTCTTGTATGCTTCTCATTGAGAGTAGCTAGAACTTTATTCATCCCCAGGGACGTTGCTGTCAGTGTAAGAACAAATGATAAAACAGTGCAAATATAGAGTGGGTTTTGGGCCAATTGTGGTGTCAGTAAACCTGATGAAGACCTGGTCAGGAGCTGTGTTGGACAGCTTGGACAGGAAATGTTTTGGAAAAAAAGTGATATAATGAGGGTCAAAGGTGATGTGGATTGAACTATAAAGTACTTCTGTAGAGTAGTAGATAACTCTTTTACTTGACCAGTGTTGAGTTTGTGATCTGACAATCTTTTCTATCTACAGAGTGAGCAGGTCCTCTATCACAGAGTCTGCTGCATGTTGCTCTGCCATGTTTTCTACAGTAGCCCAGAACGGATAAACCAAAACCTGAGTCAAGACTGGGCCTTTTCCGCATTTTTAGCGCCCTGCCCCGGCTTGGTGATACGAGATGTGTACATTTGGTTACAATCTGAACCTCACTGATAGATGCCACTAAATCCTTCATGTTAATCTTTAATGCAGTGGTGTTTTTGGTGTGATTCACACATGAATGTCATCATGCAGGTCTCGACTACTGACTTCCTTTTCCCATAGGTGGCTTTAAAAAAAAAAAACCCTGTGGTGAATCTGCAACCTGTAAATGTAAATATGCAAGTTGTTTTGTTTTGCAAAAATGTTACATGCCAGTTACATTAAATACCTCCCATTATAAAACAACACATCTTTTCTAAGCAAATGTACAAAATCATCTCACTGGTAGTAAAAGTATTTTTGTTTTATCGATTTAATCATAGAATAGTTTACTGTGTGATCTCAGAGATAATCTCATAGTTTAGGGCTGCAACTCGTGATTATTTTCACTGTCGATTAAGTTGTTCATCATTTTCTTGATTAATCGACTAATTGTTTGGTCTGATAAATGCATGATAGTGATCAAAATGTTGATTAGTGTTTCCTAAAGCCCAAGATGACGTCCTCAAATGCCTTGTTTTGTCCACAACCCAAATATATTCAGTTTACTGTCACAGGAAGAGAGAAACCAGAACATATGCATATTTAAAGAATGCAATTTTACTTATTCTTTCTTAAAAATGTAGCCAATTATGTAAATACTTAACAACTAATTGATTAACTGATCAGTCGTTCTGTGCTGTTCATTGAGAAATGCTCATTGGTTCACGTGAAAACTCCAACTGAAGCATTTTGGGAGAAGGACGCTACAGATCAGAGTTAAATGGAAATAAGCAGCAGATGTCATGGTACATTGTGTATCAGTGCCCCTGTAATGTACAGTGGCCTTGGAGTGTGATTTAGAAATGAAAGAGCGTTTTGTGATTAACTCTCAGCACATGCACACACACATAGACACACTGATGCCATTGTAGCAGTCGGGTCTAGCTGGCCTCTGCCTGGGCCAAAGCCTGTTAACTCCAATTCAGAGCGTAGAGGCTGGTAATAAGCACTGTCAGAGTTGACATAACAACCTCCCGCTCTGGGGCTGAACACTGGAGTCGGACAGAGAGCGAGAGAGAGAGAGAGAGAGTGGAGTAGGGCCTGTCTTGATCCTGGGACTGTCTGCAAATTAACCGTTCACATTCTCTGTCAGTTTTTGCTGTGTTTGAGCCAATAGCTTTTATATTTGTATGGTATTAGAGAAACAAGTATCTCAGTTTCTTGAAATCCATTTAAATGCCCTTTTCTTCAGACTGCCATCACTGTGATTTGTGGTCGCAGGAGAGGTTACAGTCCCAGGTAAATCATGTTAATTTACAGTGACTGCGTTTAATTCCCCTCATACTTGGAATGAATTAATACTGGGGCTTTAGGAAACGTTAGGATCGCTAGAGTTTTCAAGTATTAGGAATTAAGTTTAGTTTGAATGGAGTCTGGTTTCAGACTCCTAACTTTGGAGGGTTAGAAATAAAGGGGTCACATTGAGAGAGTCCACATTCAAAATCTCTTGTATTGTCGCATAATCCTGGAAATTATCACACAGTTTGAAGATTCAGAAAGTGAAAGTCTTCAGAAGTCTAATTGTTAGCTCAACCAAGAGTTCTTTTTTTCTCTGTCTCAGCATCAAACCATGGGTAGACTCAGGTCAGGTTTCTCAGTGGCCAGTGCATAACTCTAAGATACTCATCTCGATCAGGGACACCCAAAGTGCCCACACCGTCAGAAGCACAGTGCACCGAGCTCAGTTCTCTAAGAGATAGAAAAGCAACTTCATCTCAGATGCATAATTTATTAGATAAACAACACAAGACTCTTTTCACTAAAATTTTTAACGCAGATACCACTAGTGATGGAAGAAAACACTAACTCTAATCAAAGTAGAAGTATATTGACTAATGGTGTAAGTATGCTGGACCCCACCGTACATGCATAAATACAACAGTTTCCTTCCCTCACAGAGCATCCTCCTCTCCGTCCCCATCCTGGCTCATCAGAATCAGCTTGTTTTGGTCGGATGGCTTGCTGTGTTGTCTGACTGGAGTTCAGTCAGCACAAAAAACAGCTTCCGCATTTGAGCATTGCGTGTCTTGGGCTCCTGTTTCTCAATAATTTATCCAGACAACTAGAATGATTATTCTATGAATATGCACTAAAATTTCCTCTGTTGTGCTCTTTCTCTCTTACGTTTGTAAGGTGTGTGTGTGTGTGTGTGTGTGTGTGTGTGTGTGTGTGTGTGTGTGTGTGTGTGTGTGTGTGTGTGTGTGCGCGCATGTGAGCAAATGCTGTGTGTACGCGTCACTTTTCCCCCTGAAACAAAGGAGGTGTCAGGGCGAATTAGCCCCCCTACAACTGAACGCCCAGAGAGTTTAGAGATGCACCACAGGTTCTGCTGAGTCGCACATGAGCCGCGGTGTCTGCCTCTGCATCCTCCCCCCCCCCCCCCCCCCCCCCNNCCCCCCCCCCCCCCCCGGCCCCCGTGCTCGCCCCCTCTCCACTCCTGAGTTGCTCTAACAAGGTTGTTGGAAGAGGATAAGGCGTGTTAAATGAATAATTTACCCAGAAGAGCGCTCCTTATTTATTTAATACGGCTAGATCTGACTGAGTGGGCAGCCTGCGTCCCCAACTGCCGAAACACTGGCTAAACGAGCTTGCTTTGCTTAATGGAGGTCCAAAGCGACAGGCATTTAGAGTGAGCAAGGGGTGCATAAGAGAGTTTGTAGATGGTGTGTATATATGCGCTTCTGAAACAGGCCATACAGAGCCGTGGCTGAATGTACTTTGTCGTCACACCATGTTACATTTTTTTTTTTTTTTTGATGCAGACAGATTTGAGACCCTTCACATGATGCTTCCAGTCATTTATAGGACGGTGCACACTATGGACATCTTTTTGATGCAAATACTATGGAGCCCCAAATGTGTCAATGAAATAATTAACGCATTAAGAAATAATGTAGCACCCTATGACAACCATGATTAATACAGTGTAAAATAAAAGTTAATTCAAAATTGGCTAATGGTTATTTCACTCCAAACAAACAATGGCATGCTTTTTTACCATTTAATAAGCAGTTGTTTATTGTTTGTAATACTTTGTAATTTATTTGAATGGCCATCATAAAGTTGCAGCTGATGTTAAGAAGCCTTTACAATTTTTTTATAAAGCATTTCATTATAGTTAACTGGAAACTTTACTAAAGTTTTAACTAATAAATGTACCATTCATTGATGATGGTTATTATTAAGTGTTGCAAAAATATATATTATTGTTGTTGTTGTTGTTGTTGTTGTTGTTGTTATTACTATTATTACTATTATAGGTATAAAAACAGTAATACAAATAGTACACAATGACAATGGTCCTTTTTTGGTCCTTATTATTGTAAATTAAAAATATTTTGGTATATTTTTATTTCATACTTGCTTTTTTCAAGTGTCGTGAGCGTGGAGTTGTTAGCAGGGACTGTCCACCTTCCACTTTTCAGCTAATCATACCTGTTCAGGCAGACTAGCTAATTCCTTGCTTTTATTTTTGATTTTCTAATGTCCTTAGCTTTTGTGATAATGGGTTTTAATCATTCATCAAGTTATATGTAAGTTTAGATATTAATTGCCTTTATTCTGAGTATTCATATTGTTATTACTGATGTCTTGTTCATTATTTGTTTTGTCTCTGTTTAGGTATTTTGACACTTCTGGACTCTGTTTTATTTGAAGGTCTGATGTTCGATGTCTTTACAGGGGTTGTGTGGAGAGGCGGGACAGGACCGCATCCCAGGCACCATCCAGAAGAGGGAAAAGCAAGGGAGCAGCTGAGGAGGAAGGATCATCCAATCGGTAAACACTATTATTGGTTGGGATCAGCTGCTTTTAAAGATGAGATACACTAATGGATCCTACACTGGTAGATTAAAGTGTCCCAGCAGCAGAAGTACAAGAACAGATCCTTAAAAAACTAGTCATGCTATACAATGAACACCAACTACATTCAAGTGAAGCATAAGCAAAAATGCATAAAAAGTACTGAATATGCAAACATATATGTTTAAAGATTGTACTTGATTCAAGAGTTGCTCTTCGATGTATGAACTGAGCAGTGGGTCAAGTTCTTTGGTAGCAGTGTTTTCTGCCATTGCGTTTTCAAGATGTATTGAAATAGAGACGGTAGAAGTCATGAGAGTGGAGGAATGCATTTGTTTGTCCTGAAACAAAGGGAAGATGAGTGGATGTCACTCCTTTTCAATAATTAAGCATCAGTCCTGATGCTGTAGTGCTAGAGAGGGGAAACTACTCTGACCAATCAGGTTATAGCCAAAATCCTCCAGATCCTCTCTTTGACATCTGGGTTTGTCTGCCCACTCCTTCTCTTCTTGTTCATCTCCTCCTTCCTGCTGTGGACAGAGGCAGCCCCGCTCAGCTCGGAACGATACATCGCCATACTTCTTTTGAGGTTGTGTGTGTGCTTGTGCGTGTGTGTGTGCGTGTGTGTGCGTGTGTGTCTCCCAGGAGAATGAAATCCCACAGCTCACAGTGACCTCATTATGAAAATAGCTCATCCATCCAGCTATCACACTTCCCTCCATTTCCCCTCTCCCCCGCAATCTCTTCGATATACCGTGGTCCTCTCTACCTTCCACTTTCCCCTCTGTGGCTCCTCATCAGTGTTGTGCTGGACTTAGCGCCAGATTAAAAGCTTACGCAAGTCTTTGCATCGGCAAGGTTTCCCCTGCACCTGTCATTACCAATCTGCCCGTAATCTGGGATCATAAGATGTCTTTTAATCATGAAACGTCTCTGACTAACATTAAAGACGGCGCTGTGGCGGTTGTACTCCATTGTTCTCTCCTGTCTTGTACCTGGTCCACTGCCTCTCTTCACCTCTTCTGCTAGTGGAGCGAAATCCCCCCATTAGACTGAACAGCACTCACGTCTGGTTAATTTAACAGCAGCATCAGTGATCATTACGGTCCGAGGCCAGCTTTGATCCTGCCAGACAGTGTTTCCTACAGTTTTAATAACCCAACAAAGACACCTTAGCAGATGTTCAATTTATGGACAAAGACAC
>CAEMYA010000021.1:2489340-2502752 GCA_903131615.1 Diplodus sargus
AAAAAAAAGATTTCTTAAGACTTTAATTAGGCAAAAAAACTAAGCTCATGGTGTGTTTTTTTCAGTAAAGCACTGTTTTTACATTCACTGTAATACACCGTCATCCTAACCTAACCTGCTGCTGAGCCTCTCCACTGGAGCAGCTCAGGGTACTGATGACCAGTGTTGGGTGTGATGCGTTACAAAGCATCACACGCAGCGGGCTGGGGGGGGCGGCCGCCAATTTGACGACTTTCTCGCTAGATTCAGCGACTTTTCAGACCCTCTTAGCGACTTTATTTTTGAAAAGCTACGAGCGACAAATTTAGCGACTTATTCAGATCATCGGGGGAAAGGCGAGAAATATATTATATCGTAATTTACATGCTGCTCAGAGTGATCGCAGACCACGGCTCCTCTGCAGCAGTGCCGGACTCTCTCCCCTCCAGCGCGGCTGCTTTTTGGCCACTGGGATGTTTCAACGGGAGCTGGGGGACAGGGTGGGCATACCACAGCCATTCCATTAGCCGCGCTCTCAATTTACAAGGAGGTGGCATTCATCAATGTAGGAACACAGCTGCGAACAATTCTGAGGCTTACGAACGCGTTGATGAATCTGACGTAGGGTTTTCTTAAGGAACCTCTTAAGAACAACTTAAGAAAGAATCTAAGAAGATTCTTAAGAAGATATTGGTGAATGAGGCCCATTGTACTCTTTCTAAATAAATGAAAGAGAAGCTGTTTGTGTGCCTGTCCGCTCACTCTTGTTGGTCTTTCTATCACTCTCCCTCTTCACCTTTGCCTCCTCGATCAAGGGGGGCCCTTCATCCAGTTCCCACAGCTATTTCGGTTGTTCCACCATTGCATGAGCGTAGTGACTGGGGAAACAATACCCCTTGCTGTTTTGTTTGCCCAATGGCAGACACACTTGCTTTGTGTTAATTTTTGCATAAAAATCCAGTCCAGTGGGATACTGAGTGACGCAGTAAAAGGGAGGGTTAAAGAGAACTAATCTGTATGTGGATGGTGTAATTTTTCTGTAACATTGCACAATAACATCAATATTTACTTGATGAAATATTATAATATTTATAAATATAAATTATATATGATAATAAGCAACACTTTTTCCAGTTTAAAACAGAAGTGCAGATTGTTCTTACGACAAAACGTTTGAAGTCCTCATATATATGTTTGCTGTTCTGTTGCCGTGTCACATTAAATTGAGCTTAAGTAGTAATATTTTTGACAAGTGATTAAAGAGGTTATAAACAGTACGTTTCCAGTCAGCCTGCTGTCTGGTGACATTATATTTTTGCTTGGACAGTGTGTAGTCCCATCAAGTTACCACTAAGTGTAAGTGTACTTGTTTGTGTTCAGCCCTCCTTTGTAACATTACCTTTTGACCCGCATTTCGAACAGGTTATTCCCCCCAGACAGGCCATCTTGTGTTCAATGAGAACAAGCCGTCTCACTTTGACCTGCTTTCAGAAGCCTGGGCACACCTCAACAGGAGAACTGTTGGAATCATCTGCATATTCTTTTGATCTTGCACCGGGTCTCTAGTAGCACGTCATTAAGGAAGTCTGCACAACGTTACTTCTTCTTCTCATCGTGGCTGAAACTCCACCACGTGCCCCCTTCTTCGCTATTGCCCTTCACTCCATGGCAGCTCCTTCAAAGTCCTATACCCTGCTAGTGCCCTTCGCTTCAAAGACGCTCTTAGTTGGGTTGAAAGCCAAAACCACTCTTGTCTGTCCTTCACCGCTAAGCTGACATGTTTGTGTCTGTGTTGTGTTGCCCTTGGGGTGGGTTACCTCCACCCCCTCCCCTCTATCTCATCTCTTCTCCTCCCTACCTTGCTGTTTATCTGTCTCTGGGCTCGTCACGTCCCTGAACCTGCTCTAATTAGCATCCCACACAACACTGTTTATTTACCCAGGTACCGACAGCAGGGGAGGGAGGTGAGAATGAAAGGGAGAGTCGGAAAAAGGGAGAAAGAGACAGAAAGCTGGGAAGAGGAAGAGAGAGGAAGAGAGAGGAAGAGAGAGGGAGAGAGAGAGAGAGAGAGAGAGGGCTGGGAACAGGAAGAGAGCGAGAAGTGATTCAGAGAATCAAAGAGATATGAGACACTCGTGTAGCGGATGCAGGGGGTAATGATAGTTAGAAGAAGACATGATGCAGAAAAGTCAAGAAAGTGAGAGACAGAGAACTTTCCTGCCTCTCCACGCCTCCTCTCTGCCTTTTCCTGCGTTTCATCTGAGATGCCGAGTGCCTAAAATTAGCAAGCTGGCAGCTTCCTTCCTTCCAGGGCCCCCATTAAAGCTCTCCCATTGCGACGAGTGATCATTAAGGTGTGACTGGGAACGCAGGTGTTTTCTTAGTGTCCCAGTCGAGGTTGCAGTGGCATCACTTTTCCTTAGAAGGGCCAAATTCTTTGCAATGTATATCTGTGGGATTGCATGTGTCTGAACCGGTTTTCTACTTGTATTTGTGTGTATCTACACATCTGTCAGTATGGATGGAGAGAGGACAGGAGGACAGAGCTGTTGTTTGCCTCTGCAGGCTGAGCAGCTTTCAGCTCAGAAATGACCCTATTGAAAATAGTCCTGTATGACTGAATGTACAAATCCCATATGCAGTGTTCAACCTGTTATGTTTATGATCCCTGATACAGATATCTCCTAATGTCTACTTTCCTACCTGTTCATTATTGTCTGTAATGGAAAGTCACACGACTTGTTGAGTCACTTTCCAGATGGAACATAATCTGTTCAAAGCATACTGAGGCCTGTAGGTCATTCGGATGGCTTTTGTGCTAGCTTGCAGGTTCTTGCACACATCACCACAGACCTACTGTATTATTGTAATTGTTAGGTGCCAAAGATCTGTTCATGCCCCTCAATATTTGAAGCACTTGTGGCTCCTTATTAGTGATTGACAGATCATCATCAGCTGGTGGCCACACAGAATTTATATTCTATATGTCTTGTCCAGCTGTAATGGGAACATGGTCTTGGTATTAGGGTTATGCCTGTCAGGGCCCTGATACACCTGGCTGAAGGTAGGCCATTGGCAAATGTCAGTGAACGTCCGTGGCCCTATTTGTTGTGTCGCCCCGTGTCATCTGCTTTTTAGACAACAGTGTTCAGCTAAGTGAATTGGAGCTTGAGTAGAGACGTGGAAAAAGACAGAAAAAGGCTCTTGATCCCTTTGCTTGCATATCCATGATTTCAGCCATGTAGTGCAGTTTCTTTTATTTCTTTGCCTCTGCCTCTTCACCAGTGATATTCGCAGCTTTGACTCAAACATATTCTTGATTAGAAGTTGCTCCATGTGTGAGAGTGGTGTGAAAATGGTAGGCAGATGAGTCAGCTGGCTGTCAGCTGTAGTCTGTTTGATATGTTCAAGTGCAGCTTTTTGGCCCAAACACAGGCCGCTAGTTCTTTGAAGAAGATGGCTGATTGTTGAGTCTCTCTCTCAGGTCATCAAATACTGATGCTTTGGCTTGGTAGCTAGCCTAACCCAATAACCCGAAAAAGTTTTGAAAAGCGTTTACAGCTTTGCAATGAGAGTTTAAATGCTTCCACACTGGTAGACAATGATACATTGTATGTCCTATTTTGTCATTCATCCACCAGTATGCCCTTTTTCATGTGGGTTACCTACTTCTGTAGCTATTGTTTTTACCAGCATGTTGTCATCCCTGTCTTTTTCTCCTTGGTCACCCAGCAAAATCTACTTGGAGCAGCATCCTAACATCAGTGACCCGGCACATTTCTGAAACAAAATATCTGACACTGCCAGTGCTTTTTCACAGACTTGAATTTAGCAGAGTGGCATTTAAAATTGCTCGTCCTGATGTTTTGTCACACCGAGCGATGGCCTTCTGCTGTTTACCAAACCAAAGAACTAACTCATCACTAAATTTGTTCTGTGACAGTTTTGATGATGGGAATTTGAGGAATATTGCAACTTTCAGTTATTGACATTGTTTTAACACATTCTCAAAGACACATCTGTTTGCTTTGACAGCCCCTCTCAGAGTCTTTTGCTCCTCCATCTCTCTTCCATTTTTCCACCACTCTTAAGTGCTGTTTGACCTATTCACAAGGGTCCAAATGTCACGGCAGAGGGAAAGGTCAGGTAAAGGTTTAGTGTCGAGAAAAGTCTGGATGGCTAACATGGTGCTGGCGGCCTAACACTTGAGACCTTGAACACACACACACACACACACACACACACACACACACACGCTGTCACCTCCAGTTCATGTCAGCGCCACTCAGCTCTGAGGCAGCAGCCATGTTGTTCATGAGCATGTGACTGTTTGTTTGTGCGTGCAGTCATTTGCTCATTTGGTTCGTCCGTGAGCATGGATGGTTGAAGATGTTACGGCTTCCCAGAGATGACACATGGCCTTGTAGGACATCGGGTCGAAGGTCATTGGTTGTCAGCGGTTTACAGCATCCTGCCTTCAAAGAGTGCTGCCTCATTTTAAGTGTCCAGCTTGTCTGTAGTGACCACCAAGCCGGGAATTCCTAAACCAATCGGGGCCTTTGCTTGGAATATTTATACCTAGACACAGCTGCAAGTGAAAGTGATAAGGGGTTTTTCTCATTTCTAAGAGGAGGTAAATGAACAAGTCTTAGTTCAGCTCATTCTCTAAGAGTAGTGACAGGTTAGCAGTGGGATTTCTGTATCGATGCATCTACATCCACATGCAGGGCAGAGAAGCAGGATCCTAATTGGAATGGATTTCTCCCTGTTATTGATTTGCTCAGGTGACAGTGGATGACATATGGTTGTGTGTTTGTTCGCATGCCATGAATACCATATGGTGCCATAATGTTCTCACTTGCAACACCTTTCACTTTGTGTGTGTGTGTGTGTGTGTGTGTGTGTGTGTGTGTGTGTGTGTGTGTGTGTGTGTGTGTGTGTGTGTGTGTATCTTTTCTCCAACTCCCTGGCTCTCTCGTTCAGATGAGCTCTGAGATGAAACAAGGAGCACTGCAAACACTAATTTCATTTTCCACATGACCGCCTTCGCTCCAGACCCAAGCTCCCCCCATGCACACACACGCACGCACACATGCACACTTTAGCCTGGAGAGCGAAGATGAACAGTTAGCATGCATGCAGGAAGAAGCAATCGAGCACAGATAAAGCTTAAGTTCACTCAGGAGTGAAAAACAAATGGAATGATCTGATTTACTTTTGGACTGAATGAGTCACAGAGTGGTCTTATTGTGTTTTAATAATGGTCTGATAAAGGCGAGAGAGAAATGTTAAATTATTTTAACTACCTGTCTAACTCTCTCAGGGTCACTAATCCCACATGCTGTGTATGTGTGTTTATATGTGTGTGTGTATGTGGGTGGGAGGGAGGACGTTGGAGAAAGATGGCCGCTGGACATGGCTTCTCACAGCCGGCTGGCCCCGACCCCCCGTGATCTGTCCTCTTATCTAGCCCAGATCCTGGCCTTTCATCTGGGCTAAAACCTGGGGGAGCTTGGCCTCTGCTGGGTTTTTATCCCTCCCTCCCACACCCACACTCACACATGCACACACACACACTTCATTCCAGACCCCCTCCATCTCCGGGCTCTATCTTTGTGTCCCAGATGAGCATTGCTCTCACCTACAAGGGAGATAACAGAGCTCACACCCCTCTGCTCCCTGCTCTGCTCCCCTCAAAACACCTCAGATTAGATCTTTTTTTTTTTAGAACTCACTAAAAGAGAAAAAGAAAATCTACCTACGTTGTCCTTTCTATTCTGTCAACAAACACCATCCACAGACTGACATTTTCACATGCAAACGTTTTTTTTAAAAGCTTACCTTTTTCTTGTGAACAGGGGAGGTTGTCTTGTGTTTGGACCCTGGCCAAGGTCTGCAGACTGGACTGAGAGCAAAATGCTGGACTCTGCAGTTCGAACAGTAGCTGGCCAAAAGCAAGACAGAGTGGAATCACAGAATGCATCAGGGATGCTACCAAAACACAGCACTCTGCCTGTTTTGACATTTCACAGAGCAGCGCTTTAACCTCACACTAAATTGCATTACGGGCGAACAATAAGCAGGTTGTTTTGACTGGTTAGTCAATCGGCCTTGGCTGGACCACATACATGTGACTCAGGTTTGGTTGGGCTCGGGAGTGTTAGTTGTGTGTGTGTGTGTGTGTGTGTGTGTGTGTGTGTGTGTGTGTGTGTGTGTGTGGGTGGGTGGCTTGTGCAGTCTACTTCATACCATTCCATTCCAGGTGGATGCCTGGCCCGTCCCAACCCTGCCCTCCTGCTCAACCCTGACCTGTTTCCAGCATAAACAGCAGATTCTCACCTCTAACCCCACTGGCTTTACCTGATAATCTGTCTCTGTGGATAACCCCCCCACCCTTTTTTTCTTCTTTTTCCCCCTCTCACATTCTCTCCAGAAACCAGGTTTTTGCATCAACCTAGCCGTGACCTCTGACCTCAGTCAGATTAGAGTGGTTGCTGTTTCAAATCCAGCAGCAGATTTGAGTAGCATCTGTGAGCCCCCTGTACGTTTCTCCATGTGCTTAGTCATGTGCCATGAAACATTTGTCAACATTGGCATGGATATCAAACAATTCTTAAACTTTGAATGTTCATTAGAGAACACAAGTGTGAATCTATCAAGAAGTTCCAGAGACGAGAGCGTGATCAGAAAGAAATGCATGTTGTACTCCTGTACAACATGCATTGCGTTTTGCATTCAAAGCGCTCTGACAGCATATGGAAGAGGATTCCCGTGTCTGATTAAAAACAATAACTAAGCAAAGTATGAAAGTAGAGGACTCACATGCTGTAGAGAGGATTGATGGTGAAAGAGGGTGGAAATGGGCAGCCTTTGGGGTTTTTCATATTGTAGAATTAGTCGGCCTGCACCTTTTAAAGAGACTGCTCCATTCTGTCCATTGAATTATTAGATGTGACCTGAGGCTGTATCATCAACACAGACACTCACCTGTTGTATCAGTGTATTTCTGTAGTAGAGCTCAGAGAGTGTGAGTGTGTGTGTTAAACCAGTAGCTTCAGGGCCTATAGACATCATTGCAGTGCTGTACTGCAAAAATACCAGCTGTTCTCAGATCAGTTATACATACAGTTAGCCTTCGCAGCTTCTACTCACCGTAAACCAACTCTTTCCCATACAAATTAGAAAATCTAGTCTGACTATGAAAACACCGTTTTGTAGTAAATGCACTGAATGTCATTGCCATGGTTTTGAAAAGGTTTGAATGCTTCATTATAAGGCACTCTAGACCTGTTTTGGACTGTCCTGTTGTTGTACTAGTTTGAGGATTAGTCAGTATCTTCTCTCATTATTTTGAACCACGTTAGTGGAGTGGCATAAGAAATGGCAAGATCACTTGGTCCACCACTTTTTGTCCAGATTTGAAATACAGCAGCAACTATTGTATGGATTTCCTTGAAATTGCCCTGATACTGTGATTTGTCCTCCAGTGCCACCAGCAGATCAAATATTTCACGTATCTGTTGAAGTATCTCAACATCTACTACACTCATGGTTCATGGACACTATTTGACTATTTGAACTTGGTTCAATTTTCTATCTAGAATTATCATCCAGTCAAAATTGTATTGATTGTCCAACACTAAGGTTGACTAAATACCTGAAAAAATCTGCTTAACTGACTTTATATTTAGTGCTATTTAGTGAATGTTTGCATGTTTACTTGCAAATGTAACTTGATGAATATTGCAATCATTACCTGCTAAAGATCAGCATGAGCACATTAGAACACTGACAATAGCATTTCTTTCCTTGTAAAAAGTTTGTTCTGATATTGCTGTTCCAGTCTGTCTGTATCTCTGTTTGTAGTGCATCTTACTTCTCAACATGTTTGAACAAAGGTTCAATTGATTTCTTCATTTATACTAAATGTATAAATGGAAACACAGTTTAATTGATAGTGAAGTGATAGTAAAACATAACCAATGCAGGCAACGTCTTTGACACCTGTGGAGACAGTCCCCAGACTGCCTCCAAGCAATGGTCAGTTTTGTCAGTTGTTATCAGAAACTTTTTAAACTTTTTTGTAATGCTATCTACAACAAAGTTTTAACTCTTTCGGCCTCCTTGCTCATTCTGCAAACATTATACATGAAGTTATTTGTGCAAAAAATGCTGGATCCATTTGTTCCAGTGATGTACATATGTTTATATGCATACAGAGCAGGGAAGTGAGATCCAAGTGTCGTTCTTCCGGTTTTCTTCCTGTCTCAAATTCCTCCTGCAATATGCACTGCAACTCAAGAACATTACATGTTTGAAACACCAAACACACTGAACACATTTGCATATGAATTAGCACAATTGCTGGGACAGGCTTTGTGTTTGGCAAGTGGTATCTTCTTCTATTAATTTTCTATAACATTTAGTCTGAAAAAAAAAAATTATCAAAAGAGCTAAACAATGACCATCCTGCTCCAGTTCA
This sequence comes from Diplodus sargus, assembly GCA_903131615.1. Taxonomy (NCBI): domain Eukaryota; kingdom Metazoa; phylum Chordata; class Actinopteri; order Spariformes; family Sparidae; genus Diplodus; species Diplodus sargus. The sequence goes on from CAEMYA010000021.1 coordinate 2,497,802, forward strand.
ATTCCTACATTTACAGGTGGAAGAAGACACTATTACGCAATATGGCAAAGCTGAATTTGTTTTTGTCTGGAGTTGCTTGGTGTCAGATGATTTCTGCTGAGTCATCTGTGACAAAAGGATTACAGACCTACTGGCTGCTTCTCCAGCTGTTGATACACACTTTTTTCTCCTGGTAGACTTAATCGCCAAGCATTGCCTCCATCCTATTCTCCCACTTTCTATAGCCACATAAAATGCTCAAAGGAAAACGCATCCCACGGTTTTGTTTCACTCGGTGTTCAGCCAAAGTCACAGTCAAACTGGAGTCCACTATCCACACAGAGAAGGAATATATCCAGGTTTATGGAGTCGTAATGCGGTAGGGGTACTGTATAAATAATCTCCCCACACAGAAACACTTCCAGCTGTTCAACAATATGCCCTTTTGCAGTTTTACTTTTCCCCTTTCTTTTTGACTATAAAGCCTCTTGCCCAGATTGCTTTGAAAATGAATACTGAGGGTTTTTGTGAGAAGCTGCTTTTGAGTATTTGCCTTTTGTGACACCAGATTGTTGCACTTTAAGCTGATTAGTAATACAGAGTAGTGTTGGAACTCTGCCGGTATCAAACGCTGCTATTGAAGGTCAGGTCATAATGTGAAATTCAAACCTCTGAGTCTGTTTACAATTAGGCCTTTGAAGCATTCCACTGTAATCTCTCCCTCCTTTTGATATAAAGATACAGTATTGATATAAATGAAGGGAATATGCCTTTGTTTTTGAAGCCATACCTGTGGCTTTTGATTGATGGATGGAAACTCTATGGTAGATTTAGATAATATAGAGTTGTTTAAAACCACACTCTGAGGTTATAGTTCCCCCTAGACTTAAGCTGCATTTTGTATCAACACAGTTAGAATGGCAATCCACTGAGTGGAACAGCCTTATCCGTGGTGGGGACCATGAAACGTTGTTTGCGAACAAGGGGTGATAAAGTAGATCTGCTGCTTTTTCAGGGGCATCCTCATTGCCCCCGGCCAGGTTGCAGTGCTGGTCAGTGGAGGGGGAGATGAGCGAGGAGCCCCTCCTGATCTGGTAAAGATCCTGCCATTGGGCAGCTTTCACGCTTCACTGGCTGATCCTTCCAGGAAGTAGGGGGGTATAAGGACCACAGGAAGTCGTGGGTCCATCTAAAATGTTCCTATTTCGCAAATTCCTCAAGACTAATAAAGGAATTCTGATTCTGATTAAGTATGTTAGATCAAACAGATTTAAGCAATCATATACTCACTGCTGATATAGAAACTTGAGGTCAGAGGGTTAGGGCTAAAATGGTAAATTAAGTCTGGAAAGGTTCAAGTCTTAGTGCAACAACTAATAAAACTGTTTCCTCTTTCTTTCAGTTGGTAGCCTCTGAGTCCAGCCCTTCAGATGAAGAGTCTTCAGTTCCGGAGCATCGCCCCCAAGGCCCCAGCCGTGGTGCCTTCCCCCTCCCCTGCGGTCCTGTCCTGCCAGCCTCCCTCTGCCCTCCCTGAAGCTTCCACTGCCTCCAGCCCCAAGTCCATTATTGTGCCCACCCAAAACTATGCATTGATGCAAATAGCTGGTCAGGATGGCACTTTCTCTCTGGTGGCACTGCCCCCTTCTGTCTCCTCTCAGACACCACAGCAACAGCAGCCACAAACCCAGTCCATTCAAAAAAATCTCAAGCTGCCCATTCCCAGATACCAGCCAGTGAGAAGCAAGGGGATGACAGATAAGGTAAAATCTCCACCACTAGCTGCTAAGGTGAAAACAGCCTCCAAGAATGACGTGACAGCACAGACCAAGTCAGTGGTGAGTGGGGCATCAACAGGGTTGAAGAAAAAACAACACGAGTCCAAGCACACAAAGAAAACCCTAGTGCCGAAAGAGGAGTCTTCAGAGCAATTAATTCTGATTGACCCAGCCTCCTCTGACATCTCTGTTACTGCTTTACTCCCAGACAATGCTGTCCAGTACCCAGATTCTCAGTTAGAGCTAGCAGCAGATGGCTCTGAACGACCTGCTAGCCTTATTCAGAACCTCCAGTACCCCCCTGCGGCTGTAAAAAGCTCCTCAGGCAAACCCCCAGAGGAAAGTCAGACTACAGTAAGGCTTTGCCAATCTAAGCCCACTGCAGCGCAGCCCCAGGGCAGTATTACTGTCCTGTCCCCAGCCATCTTCAGCAAAACAGTCCAGATTATCCCATCCCCACCTAAGGGTAAACTGCCCATCCTGCCATACTCTAAAATGAAGAGCAGCTTCATCCCATCCACCAAGCTCAGCCATTTGTCCCCAGTGAAGAAGGGTTTCTCTCGCCAAACAGGATTTACCAGCCCGTTAGATCCTACATCCAAGACCCTTGAGACAGCTGAAGCCTTGGGTCACAGCCAGGTGCCAAACTCCACTCTACAGTCCGAGTCCCAGGCCAAGACCACACTCATGCCTGAGTTGGGAACTCTCCTGAAACCACCTGGCAAGAAGAGAGGGAGGAAGAGAAAGACAATGGAAGACATCTTGGCATTTGAGGCCAAAAAGAAGAGGTCCTTGTCTTTCTTTCGTAGAAGGGTCCCAGAAAAACCGCCAGCTGTCGTTCCAGGCTCTAAACAAAAGGAAGTTGATATTTCAAAGAAATACCGCAGCATCCGACCCAAACCCATGTTGGTCATGGAGACAGTTCCTCAACTGGTTAGTTTGCCTGCCATTACCCCAGATTGTCATGAACAGGAGCTTGTACTTGGTCATCAGCTTCCTACCACTACCACATCCAAGGCCCTGGACTGTCAGTCCCCTCAATCAGCCCCAGTGACCCTCCACCTGAGAGGTGCCTCCCATCAAAGAGTGTTCATAGGCAGCCGTCCACTCCACCGTTGCCCAACTTGCAGCCGCTGTTTCCAGTTCAAGCATCACCTCCAGAGCCATATGAACAGTCACACCAATAGTCGGCCCTACGTGTGCCCCGTTTGCCGCAAAGCATATGCTCACTCTGGCAGCCTGAGCACCCACATGAAGCTTCACCACTCTGAGGTACGTCCACGTCGGTCCCTAGGCTGTGAGTTCTGCGAGAAGGCCTTTGGATATGTGGGGGTTTACTTCAGTCATCTGAGAGAGGTCCACAAAGTGGTGCTTACCGTGGAGCCGTCCATCACCCATCATGAAGATGATGTGTCTGTGGAGGGGTGAGAAATTTGAGTCATTATCAATTGTGCACTTACTTCATTGTGGCAATAACCCTGTAGCAGGATTTATGCAAAGATGTCAACATATAGATTAGGTGGCTTAAGATAATAATTGCCTGACAAGACAACTTTTATAACATTTATTTTAAAAAAGTTAGAAATAAGCTGTAATATTTATTTTCCTCACTAGGGCCAACTCCCCAGAGCCATCAGATGAGCAGGATCGTGAGGACCCAGTGGAGCTGCAGATTAAATGCGGTCGCTGCCAGGCCATCACTCCTACATTTGCTGACATGAAGATGCATTTGCTGCATGTGCATGGGGAAGAGGTCCAGGCCCGACCTCACGATGGCCAACACCAGCGAGGTGGGCGCGAGGCTGAGATGGAGCTTGTAAAACACGCCGCCCACTACTGGCGGCAGCTCAACGAGAAGCGTAACTTGGTGAAATGCGGCAGCTGTGATGAAGAGTTTTTCTCCTTCTCAAAGCTGAAGAGGCACATCATGTCCCACCACCGTGTCGGGGAGGGGGAGGATAGCGGGACCCTCTCGTCACCAGATAGTGGCAATGGTCTTGGGGTTCTTGCAGCAGGTGCAGCCTTTAACTGTGTGCTTTGCAGCGAGGTCTTGGACACTAAAGAGGGGGTTATGGAGCACTGGAGGAGTCGCCACCACTGTGAGCAGCCCAGCCTACTGTGGGATGCCCTGAGCTCATACTCTGGCCAGGAAGAGGCTGAGGTGGACGGGGATCTGGACACTCCTGCTCCAAGCCCGCACTATCCAGCCTAGCCCTTAGATGTGCATGGAGCCCTTCACTGTGGCTCCACATCATACACACTCAGTCCTAACAATCAGCAGCGCAGGGATGGAGGGTTTCTCTTATGTCTTTTAACACTAGTTTCATCTTTCACCAGTTGAGGTGGTCCAAACAAAAAAACTAAAAGAACAGAAAAAGAATATCAAGCTATTGGTGAAAATGGAAATTAAAAAATTGTGTTAGAACTCATATGGGATACTCTCTCCAGGTCAGAGAATCCAATTTTATAGACAATGTTATTTTTCATGTTGTTATTTTGATTGCACTGTTTATCATTTTGTTTGGAGGTATGTATTTAATATCCTGTTGGATTATTTTTTTTGTACTGCTTATTTAAATGTTATTAAAAGGGTCATTTATAACCTAGCTGACACAATAAAACTGTTAAAAGGTCATTTCATCCAAACACCTCTTGTGAATATCTAGCCATGCAGATTATTTGGTTTTATTCTTAGTTTGTGAGATATCTATGCTGAGATTTTTGCCTTCCCCACAATAAAAAATACATCTTAAAAATTCAAATAGTACCCGTGTTACACTGAGGATCATGTAAAGGACAAGTTGCAAGAAAGCCGCGGTGACCCCCCCGTGATCCAAGGCTGCAGTCCAGGAAGACTCCCGTCAGTTTAAAGGGCAACTTATCTCCACAGGTAACTAAGCCACTTGCTAATGGCAGCTAGTCTCTACAGCCAAACATAGAAGCTACAGCAAAGAATAATGTGAGCTGCAGGTATTGTTTATACTGCACTATATAGTATTGGAGCTACTTTCCAATTTTGAAGATTTCTTACAAATTACACCTTTTAAATATTTTGAGCACTGAAAAGAAATATCCTGTCAGCTCCATCTTCTAGGGTTAAGGCAGAAATCTTGAAGATCACATCTGGTCTAAAACTACCAAATCTGCATAGCTAGATACCACTATAGGAATGTGAGACTTTTTTTTTTTTTTTTTTT
>CAEMYA010000021.1:2502757-2522277 GCA_903131615.1 Diplodus sargus
TTTTTTTTTTTTTTTTTATCTTTGTTTGGGGTTTTTTTTTGGGGGGGGGGCGTTATTGACCCTTCCATATACTGAGAAATGTAAATCTCCTGAAAGGGCACACTGTCTACTATCACACTGGCTGTCAATTAATCCTTTGGCCTTGGATTCTTACAGGTTAAAAGTAATCAGTATGTGTACACAATCCTGTGATTTGATATTGCTCCTGTAAAAGAAAATTTATATTGTCTGATAAGGGCAGCATTAGGGTCCTTTGCCAACCTGGACCCATGAAGGAACACTTTAACCAGCACTCAAGTGACATCCTTGTGGCCTTCGGAAAAAAAATCAGTGTTCATGCGTAATGTGGCTTATTGTCAGTGTGGTCCTCTGTAGGCCAAGTTCTATCTCCTTGACTTGTTGATAAATGCCTTTATGTGTATTCTGTAATATGCCAAGGGTCTTTTCACACTAGTGATTGTAAAAGTGAGTTTAGCATTTAAGCGTTTTAACCACTGACAGAATACCTTTTGTTGAATTAGTAAATACGCAAAGGAAACCATTGAATTGCCTACCTGTGGTTGCCAGCTCATGTACGCACCTGTGAAATTGTGTGCACCCAGACTCTATTATTAGAGTTAATGTAAACTGTTGTCAAGTCCAGAAAATATGCTATTTTATACTCTAGATTAATACAGAGGTCTTTTAGTATATTTATGCTTGTTGTTGGTCCTTAAAGAACCAGCAGTGGGACTTTTGTTATGTATGCTTCTTCTAATTTGGGGGATGCTTAATGTCTTGTTTATTGATTGAGAGGCCATTACTACATGGCAAGTAGCTTTGCTAACATTTGTCTGTGGTTATCTTTCACATGAAGAAAAAAAAAACATCACAGGGTCAAGTGAATGTACCTGAATGTTTTAAAAACTCTACCAAATGTATATGTATGCTATATAGACTAATTCTATAGATAGTATATATAGATATATTGAGAAAAAAGATATATATTTACATAGAGTAACTAGTGAATCAGCTGCTTTGTTCTGTCACAGTGGAGGAGGGAAACGAGATGAATATATATCATTGCCAAAACTGGCAACACAAAAAAACAAAAGCCATGTTGAGCTGTCCTTATGTTTCTGACACAAAATGTAGGACTTTGAATGAAGGGCAAAGCACTGATGTTTACATATTGCACTTGCATATATATCGAGAGGGTCAACGACGGTTAACAGTATTACTGTTCATTGGATGCCATGTTGGGGTGTTCGTCAGTGAGCTGTCCTTTGTTTTCAAGCCCTCAACACAAACCAGGAAGTGACAGAATTCTGGGTCAGACTCTTCTTTCCTCAGTTAGATGACAAACATACATGACTGTCAGCACAAGTCAGAAAGTGAAAAATCACACATTTGGTCATATAATGTGTTTGGCTCACTTAATATTTTGACTGTGTCCAAAAAAAAGCCTGAAAGTGTTTGTGCTTGTTACTGTTTGTGTACCTGAAGAACCTGATGTTTATGACAATAAAGATATGCTTTGTTGAGGACTCTGTGACTGTTTTGCTTTCTTTAAACAGACTTACTTCTTAGAAGTCTTTTTACTATATTTGACCAGTTTATGGGTCAAGGACAGGTGGATAATTGAGATCAGATCTCTGATATGATCACATTCCATCTGTATGTGGGCCACAGAAATTGAAAAACACCATGAAATATGAAATTAGATAGAATAACCCATACTATTACTTCATATGTTTTTGATTAATAATTATTATGATTATTACTTGTTTGGTCTATAAAATGTCATAAAAAAGCGGGGATATTGCCTGTCATTATTTTCCAAAACCGATTAACACGTCTTTAAATTGTTTCTTCAAAACATAAAGATAAACAGTTTACAATGATGACCAGACTACAAGTTTCCCGTCCTGGGAATGGTGCTGTGGAGTTGTACTTGAGCTGTGTTCCGAACAAAGTAGGAAATTCTGACTTAAAGTGGCCTTCCATTGTACATTTTCGAGTAGGGGTCGGAAATGTTTCGAGTTTGGAGTGGCTTGAACACGGCATTAGATGCACCAATGCTTTTGCTTGATGAAAGCGATGTCTGTCATGATCACCATCTTAGTTAAAGGGATATTTCGGTGTAAATTTAATCCATGGTCTAACACACCGTGAAACTGTGTTAGACTTCCTCTCGAGAGATCAAGTTAGCAGACCACTAATTCATGGAGTTTTAGCAACCTCAGAAAAAGATTGCACGATAACAATACACTGCAGTATACGCCTCCAACAAGAAACCGCCATCAAAAAGCCACAAATAATGCTCAGAACAGCACCAAATTTCAGCAACAGTCCAGATAGGGTCTCAGCACATAGGTCAAGGCATCTAACCTCTACTAGCTGGATTTCCATTGTGAAGCAAAAAACAGATGTCAACTCTCCTCCATCAGCTTCCGGGTCGGGGAAGTCACGACGCGACGATTACCGAGTGCAGTTAGAAATGCTCAATTCTGTTCTTTTCCCTGTCCGCTCTCGATAATAACTGTTATAAACAGGGGTACGTAAGACACATACGAACTTTGATTGCTTTTCCATGGAGTTATAATAATACATTTTAATCCTTAAGACGTGGAACTCTACTACAGTAATTAATCGACTCGTCAGGACTTCCCGTCAACAGGAAGCTGTTACAGGAGAGTGGTAAGTTTTGTTAGCTTTTCAGTTTAACACAGTTTCACGGTGTGTTAGACCATGGATTAAACTTACACTGGAATATCCCTTTAAAATGAAACTCTTGCCAAAATGCAACGTCGGCTTTTTTTGTGAATGTACCCAAGTCAAACCTTCGTGTAAAAGCATAATTACAACGAAAGAGGCACTTTCAAGATTTACCGTATTTTCGTTTTCAGGTCAAACTTATTTTCAGTGGGAGAGCCACGGGCACTTTAGCGATATCATCAAAATCACTCATTTTGAAACACTAAGAAGGCTCAACACAACATGAAACTTTGCTCGTAGTATCACCAGGGTCTCTACACATGAACACGAGCATTGAGAACATTGTTTGTGTACACAGAGTTTGCTAAAAAGAAAGTGCGACGTAACTTGGAGAAGAGTTAAGGTGGTACGTACTACTACTGTCTTCCGGCAACAAAGCAACGCGATATCTCACATGACTTTTCCGGCTTATGATTTTAGTATTGTTTCTTATATGTTTCTTATATTGTTTTTTTAACTAACGACAAAACATTATTCGTGCATTTATATGGAACTAAGCTTTAGGAGCGGTCCACCTTCACCTCCATGTTACGTTACATTGTGAGATTGACACTTCAGGCTGGCAGGACGACAGCTAGCAGAACAAGCTACTACTAACATGAGTTGTTGAAAAACGTTCTTTTTAATAAACTCTTGTACACAAACAATGTTCTCAATGCTCGTGTTCATGAGTAGAGACCCTGGTGATATTACGAGCAAAGTTTCATGTTGTGTAGAGCCTTCTTAGTGTTTTAAAAATAGAGATTTTGATGCTATCGCTAAAGTGCCTGTAGCACTCCCATTGAAAATGAGTTTGACCCAAAACAAAAATACAGTAAATGTTAAAAGTGCCTCTTTCATCGTAATTATGCTTTTACACAAAACTTTGACTCTGTAACATTCACAAAAAAAAAAAGCCTAGGTTGCATTTTGGCGAGAGTTTTGCTTTAAAAGCATTAGCATGCCAAAATCTGCTAATAGCAGTTCACAGTAAGTGACTAAGAGGAATTTTCAGTTTTTCGTGATTTTAGCCACCCCCTTTGACAAAAGCAGTACAACACCAGCGCCTGCTGTTGTAAAGATCTTCGCTTGCGGTGGCGTGTGCATTTGTTTTAGAGGCGAGTGACAGAGAGACCGCAGGATGGATCGCGATGAGGTAATGTATCTATTTGTGATTTTACGTGTGATATATCCGATCAGACCCAAGCACAGACAATAATGATAACTATATAAAAATAACAATCTTTTCGCTGATGGTCTCGTTTGCTGTTACAGGTCATCTAAAATCGTCAGAGGAATCACCATACTATTTCATCAACGCGTTAAAGTTCCTTGTAGTCATTTAACATGAGATGGTATTTGTCAGAAATTAAAAATCTGACCTGATGATGACAGACTAAATTCAGGGGAACTCAGTTACAAATGATACTGAAGGGGACAATTATATGTTTTCCAAATTTAAGTGAACCATCCCATAGTTGAGATCTTTCTCAGTCAAAGAGACAGAGTGACAGACAGACCAAAAGTGTTATCTATAGAATCATGAGCCAGCATTGATAAAATGAAATTGACAAAATAGCTCTCGTTTTAGTTCTTGTCAACAATAAAAATCCTTCTGACTGGAAACATCACCAACTGGCATGATTCGTAAAGTGAGATGTCTGTGCAGAGCCAACACCCACCCAAGCCTCGGTCTGTTCACCCTGCTGCCGCCTGACAAATGATACAGAAGCACCCACTCCCTTTCCCACCAGACTACAGACCACCAAGAATACATTATGTTAATGACTTTATTATTCTTTCTTTTTAAGTCTGTATAGTTTGAGGAGTACTGTGAGTGTGCATGTAGCTTACTGAAAAACAAAAAAAAACAGAGTTCACACATACCCCGCAGATGTGATCTTTTCATCTCCTGAAGCACAAACGACAGAGGTCAGGGTCACTGTGTATTAATCGGATGAGATTCAGAGAATCTGTTTAATTGATATTTCAGTCTGTACATGTGTGTCATATGTTAGGGTCAAGCAAAGTGGGTTCGCCAAAGGGCTTTTAAGAGCCTACATATGCTTTACCACTGTGCTCCCCCATCAAACAGACCTTACATCTGCCTGCTTTAAGCATAATCAAACCTACAGATATGTGTAGAAAATGGTCTATTTCACTAAAAGGACCATACATGATCCACATAACTAAAACTAGCTTGAAAATCAGCGCCAATTGATTTGGAGGCACATGACCCCATTTTTAAAGTTCAAAGGGCATCTCTACTGTGATTTCTGCTGCTACTCAAACAGGCAACAGCCCAAGAGAGAGAGAGAGAGAGAGAGATAGAGAGAGAGAGAGAGAGCAACTCCGCGACACAAAACAACCTCCGCTAGGTTTACGCCAACTCCTCAACTCATTGAAACTCCTGAGAGGGACTCAAAGGTTTCAAACGAGAGTGTCTCCACTTCAGGTGGCTTTCAGCTCCAAACACAGATAAAGCTGCGACATCAGAACATATCGAGACCCAATCTACCATCGCCATCGCACCACATCGCAGGCACAGATAAAAAGGAAAGCGCTATACGGTGATGCATATTTCCCTTTAATCAGAGCTAACGTGTACCACAGCCGTCACACTGCACTCCCACCTCACTGTGGCTCTCAGGGGGACAGGGGAGATCAAAGCCACCCCCCTGCTTGTACATGATCAGTGAGAAAGAAGGAGAACTGGGGGCTGCTCTCTTTCTTTCTCTTGTTCTTTCTTTCTTTGGGTCTCTGAGCTACACCCCTTTCCAACACTGCTACAGGCCTGGAAGCGTTGAGATTAAGGAAGAAAGGTGTGGGACAAACAGTTGTAGAGCTCTTAAAATCCATGTCAGAGAGAAATGCTGGACTTATTGATCTGCTTATATGAGATGAAATATACCTGCTCAGCGTGTGTACCTGTGTGACCTGTTTCAAGGTTTAGTCGTGTTGCGGAGTGCTACTTAACCGCCGAGTGTTAACTTTTCCAATCAGTTTTGATGTAGCTGTTTATTTTCAAGCTGTGTGAAGACTACGTCCGATATTCACTCTCAGCAGGATTTTATTTTTGAAAATGCTCTTTGACCCTGAAGCACAGATCTGGAATATAGGAACCAGACCGCTAAACAACGTGCACAGAGGCACAGAGTCACAAAACTAGCATTGCTGGAAGAATGGCGGGGCGAGATTTATAGAATAGTAAAAAATGTGACCCACACCAACCACAGATGTCCTCGAAAACAACTTAGGTGGGGTGAAACCTGAGTGCAACATGCAGTCTTTGGGCTACTGAAAGCTCCCCTCCCACCTTCTCACATCTCACTGATGATGCCCTGCTGCCAGTCTGTCTTAATACACTAACATCTGTGAAGCTGCTGTTGGCACATGCAGTATATTGGTGATACGTGTGCACATTCATCAAAGTGACGCTATGGTTTCATCAAAGATTTACACACCCTCCTGGATGTCAGGACTTAGATGTACAAATCGGTAATCCCACATCCATGAACTCTCGCTCTTTCTCTCTCGTGATCTGGAGATGTGATCCGCCCTTCCCTTCCCTGCTGCCTTTCGGTCTCAGGTTTCAAAGCGTCCCAGCTCTCCTCACCCCCCAGATTACTCATCTAATGAGCAGCAGGGCTGATCAGGTGAATAATTGATGACGGGCGGCTGGAGAAAGACATCGATCCGAGCAGTGCTGTGGCTCTAAATGGAGCAGGGAAGGAGAAACCTCAGGAGGATAAGCAGACACAGGTACATCACTGCAACATTCTGTGCTGTATGGGCTGATTGGGATTCTGTGCTTGTGTCAGTTTCATGAAGAGTAAAAGGATAAAGAGTAGGAGAACATGGGTATCTCAAGGTTTTTCTCAAAAACATACACCAGGACGCATTTATGATGGAACTTAGTTCTATCACATTTACTTAAAGTGTTAACGTGTTAAATTATGTTTAGAGACAATATGGAGATAGTAGTGATACCTTTGATTCTAACAGTTCATATCCTTCCAGGGCACCTGATACTGGAAATTATTAGGCTTGTGTTGTAGTTGATTCTCACCAAGGTGCATGCATTTTACAACCACCTGTGACCCCGGTAACTCAAAATCTTTTCTCATCATATTTTTAACGACTCATCTTGAACTAATCTTTATCCAATCAGATGTGATTTGGAGCGACCTGGCTGGACCACACGTCATGTAAATCTGCAATTGCCAATAGTCTTGTGCTGCTCTGTACTTGTATCTAAATCTGAAGAATTTGATTTAAATACCCCTCATACCTCACTGGTCAGAAGACGATTCGGGCCTCTGTGAAAATTCAACCTTTATTTAAATCTTGAAAAATCTTTGCGGGTATGCCCTCATATTCAAAACATTGAGAGCACAAAAAAAACCAAACAAACAGAACTGACAGCAGTTTTCCCAAATGTAGTAATTACCAGGGGAACTTCCGAGCATTATACAATCACTAGACCATGTTGAATAATGACCAGAATCCAATGGCTGTCATATCTTACTGTTAAAGGTGCCCACCTAACTTTTTCTAATAGAACACAATGATGAGTAATGAACCTGAGGGTGGATTGATAAACCGAGTCTAGTGGAAAATAAGAGTGGAGATGGAGGCATATCTGTGGGTAACATCACCATAATCCAGGACATATAAAAGACAGCTTCAATGATAGGTTTCCTCCAGAACATGGGTAAAGTAGTTCTGTTTTGTATTTGTGTTGTAAACATTTGTATTCAGAAACCCTTACTTAGCACTGTGCACTGAAAGGGTGGTAACATGCAGACCACTGTCTACGATGTCTCTGGCTCTTGAGAGTATCATGTTTTGTTTGCACCGAGGATTAATCGTCAAAAGCCTGCTGGAGAATTGTAATGGCTTTATGAGTGGTTTTAGCACAGCAGTACAAGACTGTATCATCAGCATAAAGATGGCTGTTACAATTTGTTATAGAGGATGTAGTATTGTTAATATAGATTGTGAATAAACCAGGACCCAGTACTGAACCTTTCGGAACCCCTTTAGACAATGGTAAAAACACGGAACGATCATTTCCTACAGTCACACATTCTTATCTATGGAACAGGTAGTCCTTCAACCGTTGATGATATTGATAGCAGTTAACAATATGCTTAGCTTTGAAACCAGACTGGTGAGGACCCAAAACATTTTGAGAAGAAACTGTGGAACTTAGACTAAGAAAAATGGTTACTAAGACCTTTGATCTAGTGATGTACAGCAAGGTTGAATCTGATCTGTTCAGCTCACTGAGCCAAATCAGAAATATGCTTTTGATTTTTAGAATCCATTATTTCTACCAAAGGAGCAAGATTAACCAGCTGCTTCAAAGCCATACATTCCAGCAAGTGCTTCTTACATGGAACAATGTACAGCTCAAAGAGTATCGAAGACATCTGCACCTTCCTTTGCATCTATCTTACTTTAATAATGAAAAGATTTTTCTCTCCAAGGTAGGGCATTTAAACACGGGGACTACATAAACTTCAAGACAAGCCTTGTTTGGGTGTGAATTGTCAGGAACAGTAATTTGCTGAAGGGTTGACAAATGCGTCTGATCGCAACCTCCAACCCACTTCATTCATTCCTGTACAGGAAGAGCAACAGATTGGATCACTCAACCCCGCAACGTGGGACTCTTACAGCTGATGGACAGTATGTTGGTGACATTGCTACGAGTGAGCCTGTGTCTCCTTTTCCATGTCGCTTCAATGGGGAATCCACTACGGGGTGCTGCTCATTGCCTTTTGGTCCAGATGGTCAAAAGTTCCCAGTGTTCAGCAGGGTAGGCGCCGTTCGCCCAGGGGGACTCCTGCCATCTGTTCCAATCCTCTCCTCCCTTCTCATATTACTCCCTAAGCCTCCATCCACTCAATGTAAGGGCTTGGATCGGTCCTGATGAAGGTCTGATTCTGTCCCATCCTGATTTTCACCTTGACTGATGTGTACGCAAAATCGAGTAGAATTCACCTTGAGATCCAGACATCTGCAATGACATGCCAGGAGTTGATGAAAAACGTGTCATTATTCTTGTCATGATGTGCCTATTTTACCCCTGCCCCCATTTTTCTCACACTAGCTTCTGTTTCTGGTACTTGTGTGAGTGCTAACATACTGTATGAGTATGTGTGGGGGTGTCAAACAGAATTCAAACAAGACAGAGAGCATCTTTCTGGAGTCATCTTAGCTCCAGGGAATGTGGCGAGATAACCGGATGCTAATGCTGCACTTTGCCTTTGGGGAATTACGTTTGCCTGAGCAGTAACCTACATTTACCGAGCAGTCACACACATAAGGTTAATGAATCAGGCCTGCTGGAGGACAAATGGACCCTTCATATGAGTGCACACGTACAGATCTAACAGTCATCAATACAATCATAGTAGACACAGTCTCACGCACACACAAACAAACACAGAGGTTTCTGTTTGCTCTAGTGCAAAAGCTAACACGGTTAGTAAGTAAGCAGGCATCTGAATCTGTAATTTATTTATTTAGTCTGGCTCCAAGGAGCCGTGGGCGTGCACTAATAACACGAGGAGGGTTCTTCTGCCCAGAACTGTGTGCAAATGCGTGTTTGTCTATGAGTAAGAGAGGTTTTGATTTAAGAGCTGAAGCCCATCATCCACACATTGTTTCTTCTCACTCCCACCTGCAATTAAGACAAGAAAAGAGACAAGTGGGGAAATTGTCATCACTGATTTGATAGGTTAATTAGCTCATTCATATGTAATGTCATATGCAGTTAACCACAGGTTGAGCAGATTAAGGGGGGCAGACTGAAATTCAGCGCATTTTGTCCAAAGCCTGATTGGAAAGGGATGTATTGGATTACATGATAAGTGAGATGAGTAAGGGTGCCTGTGTGTGTGTGTGTGTGTGTGTGTGTGTGTGTGTGTGTGTGTGTGTGTGTGTGTGTGTGTGTGTGTGTGTGTGCGTGTGTGTATGTATGTGTGTTTAAAATGCAGGGAGAGATATGCAACCCCCCCCCCCCATCTCGTCCTCTGTCCCTTCCCCCTCAACGGTGACTCTGACTGGGATCCGCTCACCGTCTCCCCCCTGGGGAAGACCGCCATCCGACTTGGGTCGTCAGAATCAATTATGCTCATCCTTTTTTCCCCCTCGGAAGCATTTACACGAGTCACATTTTTCAGACACAGTCTCAAACCTCCACTTTCCCTCCTTCCTTCTCTTCTTCCTCCACAACATACAGCCCAACCCCTCCCCACCACCCTGAGGCCCCCTGTCAGGACCCAGGAATAATTCCTCTCTTTTTCCGAAGCTTTTGGGAGGAAAAAGGTACGAGGTGATAAATCTGCGGTGATGTACTGTAGAAAAAATTAAATGAAGGAGAAGAGAAGGGAAGCCGGGAGGCTCAGCACTGCTGCCTGTCTGCTCAGCACTGCAGAAACGGAGAACGGTCCATTCAAAAAGGATAGAGATGGAAGAGGAGTGGCAAGGTGAAACGGGACAGTAAAAGTGAGTTACTCACCTCAGACCCCTGGATGCATGATCTTGAAGGCAGCTGAGTTTGCTTACAGGATAACACACAGCTGGGAGCCTTCAACGCTCCTCATGAGCCAGAGCTGTAAAAACATCTTTTAACATAAATGCAAAGCAGAACCGCCTTAGACATGCACGCTCAGCTGTTGAAATAAATACTCAGGTATCAGAGATCCTTTTGAGAAGAAAACAATAGATCTATGACCTAGGGCTGATATGTGGGAGGGTTTGTGTCCATCAAGATAATCAATACCATGTTATCTGCAGAGTACAGCCAAGAGAGGTTCGGCTCGCAACATTTCTCATATTTAATGCCTGACTGACTTTAACAGCTCATACACCAGGAGCAGCAGGAGGAGGGATTGGATACCAACAGTACCAGGCAGCCACAGGCCCCACATAAGAACTTGGAACATTTACCTGCCCCGATGAGTAACAAACACAAATAATGCAGAGCGTAATTGGCACTGATGCACTTTAAAAGCCCTCCTCCCCTGCAAACACCTGCAGCCCATATCAGCCGCGTGACCCCCTGGGAAATCACACATTAGCATTTAGCCGTTTCATCTGCTGCACTAATCAGAGCCAAACGTTTCAATAATACAACACAAAAGCAGTTACGCAACTCAAAGAAAGGGGTGAGAGAATGAGAGAGAACTCAGGCAAGAGGTATTTCTAGAGGTTGTGGAGCAGTTGGCACCTATGCTTACTGGTTGGATGATTTTGGGTGAGTTAGAGGGTCAGCCAGTGACCCTGAGTTACCTCCCAATTGTGTTTTAGAGCAAATGTAGTGTTGAAATCTGTGTGATTTACCAACCGCCAAATCAACTCCAATAATGACTTCATCATAGTCTGCAGAAATGCTATCAGAGCTGTGAGGCTCAACAAGGCAGCATGGTGCTTTTAGTTTAGAATGATAGCATGCTAACAATTAGCAGTAAACACAAGCTTAGTTTAGGCTGATGGGAATTCAGTCAGGGCTCAAGCTTAAAAAAAACTGTATTCATTGTCTTCCTTTGGGCTCACTCTTATATACCCTGGGGGGTTTTTCTGCATTGCACTCCCTGTTTTGGCTTACCATGCTGCTGGGTCCATTCAAGGGGCATCTTACAAGCAGGGCCACCAGCACCAAGCATAGCTGTAGTACATTTCTTGCAATAAATGGTCAAACCTATGATGAGCAATCCGACCGAAAGGCCACAACTGTCAGGGGGTTCAGTGACATCTTTAGAATTCAATGTCTGGGAACCACTAATGGCTGTACGAACTTTTGGCCAGTACATTAAAGGGACGGTTAACCCAAAAATTAACAAATAGTTATACATATTAATACTCTCACCTGTAGTCCTATTAATCCATAGATGAAAAACATCTATGGATAAATAGGACTACAGGTGAGAAGAATAATATGTCGCTTTACGTCGCAGAATTTCAGTTGCCCAAAACTCATTACTGTGTATTACCATGCAGAGGGAAATGTGCATCTACTCATGGGCAGGAGACAGGGATGTGAACAATAATTGTGTCCTCCTCAGTTAGCTTCACTAGCTAGTAGATGCATGCTTCCTTCTGCACAGTGATACAGCTGGAAAATAGATATTTCAGTGGATGAGAGAAAACTTGACCTGCTGGTAGTGCATTAATAGTCATGTGACTGACGTTTCAGTCCATGCTAAGGACTGACAGGCTGATCTACTGACAGGCTGACAGTGCTATCCATGGAGCCATGTTGCTAGCATGGCTAAAAAGGAAAACAAAAATCCAACTGGCTGTAAAGTTTTGGACAAGTGATTCTGTTCAAACCTAAAATACCTACCGTGACTGTTCTTGCTCACACTAACTGGCAGGTTAGTTACCTCGCACCCACTCTGGAACCACCTACCTAACAATTCATCAACTTCATACAGTTTCCCCTTTAGACGCCAACCTCTTCTGAGGCCCATGCTCTCTTCCTGGAGCTTGGCAGCCCCTGCTCAGCCTCTCTGGCCTGCAGCAAGCAGGAAATGGCCTATTGTTCTGAGATAATGTGAAATATAATGTTCCCCTGCACTCTTGGAAGCATTCTGCCCTGACAGCCTCATCGCTGTGGGCAACAGTAGGCGCCAAGTATATGAGCACCTGCCAAACAGAGACGTCCATCAGCGATGCGGTGATGCTGGTTTACAGCAGAGAGAGGAGAGGGGAATCCCCTGAAGACTTGTGGGAAAACAAGCACCTCTCACATAGCCGTTTCACAAAAACTCACCTCCGCCCACTCAATACAACTTGGGAGATTTTCTATCATCTCTCTGAAGCACATGTGAAAAATTCAACTCAGAGGACATTTGAGGTGATGCAGAAAGTGCGGGTGAAAGTAAAACGCTGAAGGAGAGCTTCTTCATTGTTCCCGCTGGAAAGAACCAGAGTCAAACACTTACATCACCGAAGCGTCAGAGCTCGACAGATTCATTCCCTTAAAATCAGTTCATCAATCCATGTGATAAAACCTACGACAGACAAGCCAAAGAGAATCGCAGTTTGTGAATTCACACCCTCGCAGACACATGTAAGGTATTAGACTGATTCCAAATGTGACCACACATGCTGTTTCAGCGGAGCCTTGCAGCACTTCATAACACGATGGGGCCTTGCAGTTAGTCAGGAGTCGAAACCATCATTGATCACAGTACACTGCGGAGCAGCACTCTCCCTGCTGTGGAAACAGTGAGGAAGTTTGTTTATTTGACTGAATCACTAGCCAAAAACTCATAAATATCCTTTGCTACAGTACTGATTTACAAAGCAGTTTGCAGAAAAAAATCAGCGGAGAGCAAGACAGGGACCCTCTTCATCTTGTAATGGAAATGCCCAAGTAATATTCAAAGCAGGAGAAGGGTTATGAACACAACATGACTAATAACAATTTGTCACTCTCCCTTTTTCTGCGCCTCATGAGTATAAAGTCAGTAAGGCTCATGCACTAGCAGGTTATTACTGTCATCTTACCTAAACTTACAACATTAGTCCCTCTGAAGGATAATTATGGGGCTTGTATTTTCAAATCTTGATGGTATAATAAACATATCCAAGGAACTTTATTTAGAATTGCAGCTCCACAGTTGGCAGGATCTTAAAGTTAAAAGTGTTTCACCTTTTTCCACACAGTCTATTTCACTGTTGTCTGAGATAACACGTTCTTAGAAACCATGAAGAAATGCTCCTCCAACTTATACATCTTCAAACAGGATTCTCCATGAGGTGAAATATGTCGAGGGCGTCACATTCAGGTAATAAAAGGGTGTAAATCTGTCAGATTAGTGACAAAAATGAGAGTGTGTGGGATTAAGGTAAAGCATGAATGTGGCTCCTTTTGCTTTATTACTCATCTTACATTCAAGGGATCCTTTTTGGAGGAGGTACGCACCTAAATGGATTAAAGTCACAATTCACTCTGCGTACAAAGCAGGCATTTAGGCATATATCCTCCTCACTGTATCTTTGTGACTGTATGCTTTGATGTTTCACCAGCCGCCCACTGTGACTTTCTCACAGCTCCTGAATTGTCTGCTCAGAAGAGCTTGGCGCAGACATTTGGAGGTGAATAACACTGCCATCTATTGTTCTTCGTCTAAAGGCTCTTAGGTTGTGCTTCACAGTTGAAAGTGTATTGTTTTCACAGATTTAAGGAGGCTGTCCACAAGCCTTCACAGCACAGCATAGCATTTGGTAAAAGTGCTTCTTATGTAGTGGTGCATCTCACCTGGGTCTTAGGTCTTTCATACTTTTCCTACAGGATTATGGGATTTTCTCACTTATTGCCTTTACAGTTTGTGTTTGTTAATTTCCTGCAGAAAAAAAAAAAATACATATGTCTTTTAACTGTCAGGTGAAAACTTTCCTAGAGAAGTAGCTTTACTTTGAGCACCCAAAATATCCCAGAAAGCAAAGTTGGTCTGGCCCAGTGACAACATAGCGTCTTACACTGAGCCCACATGAATACACCAACTATGAACTGCAGTCTAGAGGTGGGCCAAGCCTAGACGCTAGATCTGGTCATCACAGTTGGCTGTGCTCTGGATAGAAATAGGGCCATCTATAGTCATACAGCTGGTAGCACCAAGGCATGTCTTGGGCGTGTGTGACTACCAGATCCGGACCACTGTTGGCTTGTAATTCATGGTCGTATGTGGGTGTACATGTTTGTCCATCGCTGTCTTTATACATTTTTTTTATGTCCATAATGGTTTCTAATGGTATTATTAATGATTCATAAACAATTTAGGAATGGCTTCTCGATCATATATGAACCATTAAAAAGGACAACACAGAGGTTGCTAGGTTATTTCAATCTCAATAATTATGTGCCTCCTCCAGGACACTTGTGTTGTCTATAAGCTTAGACCGTCAGAACACAACAAGCTAGTGTTACTTTCATTTTCACAAAGTGAGCTAGCTCACCTTGTCCTATCAGCTTTGAAAATATTGTTTTGCAACAAAAATCTGACAGGATTTCCTTCAAGAACGTAACTGCTCTTCACAGAATTAATAAAATCATTGCCAACTGCTGTTTTTGTCTCCCTGTTCCATGATTGCACTTTATTATCTGTTGGTGTCCTTCTTAATATAGACAGTATAACATCCATTGTGTCAATGTATAAAATTCAAACACTGCACAATAACATAACTCATTCTCTAAAACTGAAAACTGAGTTTCTGAATATCTTCTCTCTGGGAGTTTAACAAAAGGTCAATTTTTAGTCTGGATAGAGTCTGATATGATATGCAAAGGGTCAGACAGACAGACAGAGCATTTCAGTAATACTCCCTGCTGAAGTACAAGGAAAGGGCTGTTGTGAATAGCTTGTAACTGATGTATAAGGTATAAGTACATTTTTTAAACATCAAGAAAGCAATAGCTATCATGCATAAACCCTGAATAAAGGGTGCCTTGGTTTTTCACATAATAGCAGTAATGGTGAATCCAATGTTTTCATCATGTTCACAAAACCTTTATTTGCCCTTTTACATCTCAAAACAGAAAAATACTTCTTTCACGAGCACAGATGCAGAAAGGCCACATGCCTGCACACAGGAGCAAGTGACAGAGAAAACAGGCCCATAAACTTGTAAGCAGACATAAACAACAAAGGCTCGCCTGTCGTAGACCTCTCTCCGTTAACTCGACTATAATTACTGTGCAGTGCACCAGGCTATGCGAGATTACAGGGGTGAGTTACACCTGATGCCAGGAGAAAGTACTCCATACTTTAAATATTTAATCAGCCCCTTCACCATGAAGCAAATGAGGCGAGGCAAAAGTTGCCGAGTTGGCTGAGGAACGATTGGGGGGATGCTGCCCTGGCTGCATTTTGTGCACGTGCGAACATGAGGGAGCACTCACACACACACACACACACACACACACACACACACACACACACACACACACACACAAACACACGCACCATGGAGTTAAGTATGTCATTAACTTGTGTTTTTCTGTTGATAGATCTTTAGCCAGTCTCTTATTTCAGGGGAACCTGAGAACCTCTGTGAGTATGTACAGTATGTGTATGTTGTAGGTGTGAAAATAGAGTGTCTGATTGTAGGCAGATGGTGGGGGGGCGGGCTTGTGGGTAAGGTAACAGTCTGTGCACCTGCCCAAGGTCAGGGCCAAGACTCCTTGAGGCTACACATCGAGGCCACATCGAGCCGGCGGGCACGAGGAAACAAAGGAGAGCTCAAACTGCTTGACTTGAGCAACACGGGAAGTGACACTGTAAGGCGTTAAATCCTGTATGCCTTGTATGTTCAAGTGACCATGAAATGAACCATCCGCGGAGGTATATTTAAAACGACACATGGTCTGGGGTGCAGATCACAGAGAGGCCTCGTCTGAGAGTTGCAACCTGCCTTCAGCAGTAAATATGAAGAGAGGGTGAACTGTTCACCTGTTCACCTGATTCACACAGAAGATGTTTGATGTATATTATATATATATCAGCTTCCCAGGAATATGTTGTTTCAAGCATTTGATACTAGGAAAATAAGTACTGTAGTTATGATAGATAATGTGCACCATACAACCATTTCTTTCATTCTGTCTATTTTTCAGGGAATGCCGTCTAGAGGAGTCTAGAGGAGTCCATGCCTCTACGGGTCAGGGCTGTTTTGGCAGCAAAAGGGGGACCAACACAATATTAGACAGGTGGTTATAATGTTATGCCTGATTGCCGTATATAAATGGTATCATTTTTATATACGTTTGGTATAATGCACAGAGTGTTCTATTTTGAAAGTTTCCTGGCTGTTCTGCTGTTCCTGTGTCTGACTTCCTGCCTGGCTTGATCTGCTCTGTGCAGCTTCACGAGGCTTCCATCAAAAATAGACTGGCACATATTTCAAGTAGAGCAGAGCAGAGAGCTGCAGTACGTCTGCTAAAATCACAAGCATTGCCTAAAGTGGCTGTGCTGTACTCTGGAGCTACGTGGCAGCCGTGCCTGGTGAAATCTAAGTCTCAGCAGTAAAGGTTTCACAAAGCTCCAAATCCACAATTAGATTTTGTTTTGATTCTCATCATTTAATTTTTTTTTCTTTTCTATTTAAACTTTTTTCTTATAGCTATACCATTATAATATATTGCATCTGGGTTTCAATCAATCAGCTGAAGATCGAAATTTCACTGGTTTTATACCCTGACAACTTTACATTTTCTTTTCAGAGTTCAACAAAATATACCACCCTTGGGTGATTCTGCAAGGAAAAACGTTTTCTTAAAGTTTGGTATCTTGAGTAAACCCTCTTCCACATCTACAGTTACAATTAACTCCTGTAACACTTAGGTGAATGTCTTCATGCACACATATATTCGTGGTGTGCAGCTGCAGGCAACTGGTAAGCTAACTGAGAAATCTTTGTAGTGCCATTTTGTTTTTTTTGTTTTTTTTTTGATTGTTTGTTGTCGTTTTTTTGTTTATTTAGGATGCTTGTATCACTTTCCACCCACCCCGTCTGGACCAAAGCAGAATCTCATATGACTCCGGGTGTTTATTCCCCCAGAAAGGTCTTGCTCTGCACCCAACTCAGCAGTGCAACAGCCTCCCTGCTCTGCCCACCCTCCACACAACACTCTGCAAACACACCAAAAAACTCAAAATGATCCATTTAAGTCTGAAATTATAAGAGCTCAAACTGCAAATAGTCTCAGATTTCAGTTTAACCTCAAAACTACTCTACGACAGACTACCCATCAACACAAGGACTGTGGCTGTGTTTAGGAAAAGATTGTGTTCATGACAAACTGCCATCATCATAGTTTGAGGGTTTCCATGGCGTTCCCACTCTGATTAAACCAAATTGAGCAAATCAAATTGATGACCTTGCTATGTATAATGTATAAAACACAAGCAAGGTAGCTACATCATGCGTTTCCAAGTTCCACCTAAATTTTCAGCAATAAAGGGGACATAGCTACATAGCGCTTAGTCATGTCAAGGCCGTGCTTACATCACCAGCTGGAAGATGTGCCCGCATAATGATTTCATCACGTGCTGACATCACCTCGCACCTCTGTCAGCCGAGTGATGTGCACGATGTCTGACGCCACATCTGCTGTGTTTACTGGACGGCTCTGTCTGTCAAGATGACTTCAGCGCTGCCTCACTTCCCTGAAACGAGTGAGTCAGCCGCTTCTGTCTATCTGACGAGAGGAGAGAAGTGAAGGGAATGTAGAGGGCCCATCAGAAAGTAGAAGAGGTGGACAGGAGAGTACTCAGTGGGTAGTAGTAAATCACATTTGGATTTCTAATTCAAGCAAGGACAAGACGTTACCTATTCCGTCCCCCCTTTACTTAACTCTGGATGAATGATGAGTAGTGCAGCTGATCAAACTGAGAGATCAGACAGACTGACCACAGGCTGCATCGGACCAAACCTCTACTGTGAGAGAGGGTGAGACATAAGTGAGGAAAAGACTTCCCAATCCCATATCCCAATAAAAGCCCTTTCAGAGAGGGAAGGAAGCGTTTAGTTTGGTAGACAGAACAAAAAAGGTTCAAGTTTGGCCAGTGTGGCCTCTCCATGCTGTCATTTTGGCAGTTTTCAATCTGCACTGTGGGCCTGGCTTGTCCCCGGAGAGTGTAAACGGAGCTGGCTGGAGGAGAGTGATGCTCTTTGGACAGTGGATCAGTTATCGCTGAGCCGAGGAGGCAGAACCTGTGATAGATGCTGCTCCCCCAGGAGAGCTGTTGAGCTGATCTTTATGGATAGGAGCGAAAGAGAGAGCAGAGGAAGGAAAGAATGAAAGGTGGAGAGTTTACAAGAAAGAAGGGTGATCTCTGAGGAGCTCCGTCTCTGGAGACGTTCCTCCTGGTTGTTTCAGGATTCTCTCTGGGTGGCTCCTTACTGTGAGACTATTTAGTCACAGGCAACACAATGTCAAGTACAGTGTGATCAAATGAAGAAGTCAGTACCACTGAACTCCTCTCTTTTTCTCATGTCTGTGCCTTTTTTCTCTTTGTTTTCCTTAACATTCTTATTTGTGCCAGTGTGTATGGCAGAAGGAAGAAAGGCGAAGGGTTTGTTTCCGTACAGAAACTCCCGATGATTCATGTTTCCTCTGCTTTGATCTGCGAGCTGTGCGCAGCCCCGGGATAAACCATTTCAGGTTGTCTAAACAATTTCCAATCACTGTTTCCATATTTAGGTTCTTATATGGAGGAGAGAAGAGAGGGCCTTGCATGCTAACAAGCTCCTCCGTGAGCAGCAAGGAGGAGGGGAGAACCTGATTCTATCCATTAAGAGTGAAGCCAGACATTGATTTGTGCAGCGGGAACATGCAGGCACAAACAAACGTGCATGCGAGCACACAACACACACACACACATCTGCACGGCCATATGCCCCATGAGGTCAGCTTACCGGCAAACACACAGGGCCCCCTGAAAACACCCACCTCAATCTCTCATCTCGCTCTCCAAACACACATCTGCTCCCCAGTGTGCCCCCCCCCCCGGAAATCAACCCAGGCTCTTATTAGCAAACCCCACCCACCTTCTCTCTGCTCACCTTCCCAATTACCCAGCATCCCACTGTTTGAAACCCTCAAACAATTCAAAAACTGCAGAGCAAACTAGAACAACACCTCAACTGCATGTCCACAACTTGATTGCGTGAATCAACAGAAAATACCTCTCTTTCACACTCTCTCTCTCTCTCTCTCTCTCTCTGTCTCTCTCTCTCTCTCTAACTCTCTCTCTGTGTGT
>CAEMYA010000021.1:2522289-2535694 GCA_903131615.1 Diplodus sargus
GTGTGTGTGTGTGTGTGTGTGTGTGTGTGTGTGTTGCATGACATCATTCAGCTGTTCCTCTGGGCAGGACTCCATCGAACTAAATAATCCAGGCCAGCTCCATAAAGCAGGGAGTGCCGCCACATTCCCCCAGCCATGAAATATCAAGTGGTATTAAGTCACCATAACTGTCAGTCTGCGTCCTTCCTCATGCTTCCTCCTGCACTCACACATGCACACGTACTAACACACAACCCCGCATGGCCAATTTGTTTAGATTAAATTGACAGTCACCGTATGTAAAACAGAACGAGAACGACAAAGAAACGCTGTCTGCTCGCAATTTATTCTCTTTCTGCTCGTGCGACAGTATCAGATGTATGCATGCATGCAGCAGGTGTCTCCACATTAACCTTCGGCCACAGCTTTGAGCAGCAAAGCAAAGGCAAAGCAAAGCACAGCGCAGGGCAGGGATCTGGTTTCGGCCCCTCACTCTTCCCTCATCCCTCCATCCCTGTGGACTCCCATTATACATGACATCAGAGCCTCCCGACAGCTTTGCACAGCTGTGGCCAGAGCAGAGTGGAGCATTACCAGGATCCAGCCCTCAAATAACAATGCAGGCCACTGAGATATTTACTTAGTGGAGACATTTGAAATATATATTTTCTTATTTTCTATACTCATACAAAAGACTGTGCAAATTGATAGGATTGCAGTGATTTACTGAGGCAAGACAATCAAGACCAAGAATATTAGAATTCTTCAATTAACAGGTTATATGTATGTAAAAAACAGAGGGAAAGGAACTTATGATAGTTTGTCTTTAATTGAATTTGTGGAATGTCAGTCAGCTTCTCATCTCCTGCATGGATCATTTGTCGTTCACCGCAGAGTTTCTTCCTTTTTCTCCTGCATTTCTATTTCTTTGACAAGCGCTGAAGAATGTTAACAGGTGCTGGCTCCACTTTCAAGGCACAAAAAGCGTAATGGGACAAAAGAACAACTGGTGCGAGCACCTGTTTTCTGCCAGGCTGGGAAACTGGATCCCATATCCGAGTCACATTCGAGAGTCCCGAACAAAGCGCTACTATCCCCTGCCTTTATTTAGTCACAGCTGACGATAAGCACATAAAGTTTTTATATTTTATCAACCCTAACTCCTTATGTTCTGTTTGATGGACAGCCTCTGAAAGGGATGAAGGAGGTTTCAGTTGCAGTTCTTGTTTCACACCTTTCTAGACTGCACTACAGAGACACCATGTGGTGGCAAGTCACAAACCAGATCCCAGCAGGAACACTAACACAATACAGTTTTGCCATTCATTCTCCATTGTACTGTGCCCATTTTAGTAGAGCTTGTACTAAAAAAATTGTTTTGTTCTGCACAAGAGAACATAATGTTCATGTATAATCATGATACCAAAAAAACACCTCTCCTTCTGTCCTAAAAGTGATGAAAATCATTTTATCAAATCTAATCTTTAATGCAATAATATTCCTCACCCCCCAGCTAACCTACTTCAAGTAAAAGTTCAACCAAAAATGAAAATGTAGGCATCATCTCCTCCCCCATGCTGATGGAAAGTCAGGTGAACTTCCGTAGTCCACAAAAAAAAATTCTGGAGCTTCACAACAAAACAGTGTTGCAGCGTTCTCCTAAACAACTGAAGTTGAAACTGCTGCACCAGGACAAGCGCTAAAATAAAGAATGCTTTATTTACTGCAAAGTTGCTTGAGGCACTGGACATATTTTGAGCCCAGAGCTAGCTGGTGCCGACCCAAGCACTATCAAAGTTAAACTATAGAATAACGTTGCAACATTAAGAAATGTCAAATATGCAGAAGACTGAGTTTTGTGATCTTGTCACATGATAAAATGTGTTAAATGAAGTGGGAAAAAACTTCACAGTAGACAGTCCATATTTCAGCTCTCAAAAGAGACTGAATTCATACTGCATTTGTTGACCTTTAAAAAGGGAGAAGAAAATACTTGAGATCACCTGAGAGGCATAAGGTCAGCCATTCCCCAGAGAGCTCTGCAGGAGACAGCTGTTACAGCTAGTCGGTCCACACACACACGCACACACGCACAGGAGCAGTCGTGACGGCTGGTTGGATGCCCAGGGGCCATAGGTGCTGTGGAGTCATATGGTAGTTCTAGGTCACCACCTCCACACAGGGTTCAGAGGTGCCTCATTTCTCATTGACATTAGATTAGACACATTTAAGTGGATTTAGGCAGACACAGTCCACCATGACCCTGCTGCCATCCCTCCTTCAGTATACAGCCTGCTTTGATTCGACTTGACTATTTACTGTGACAGTGAGTGTAGAAGAGAGCATGTCAAAAGGGCTTTTCGAAGAGGCTCGAAAAGCTGCGTTCCCTCCGTCCAGGAAATTTGACTTTGCAAAGAGAAAGGTAAAGTCTCACATAAGAATCGGAAGCTAAAGCCCCGTTGTGTGTGCAGGTACCTCTGTTCATGTGCGTGAGTGCAGCTTGCATGCAGCGAGAACTGGCAGTACATGCTCCTCTGAGGTTAGACACGCTAGATGGAAAATACCCCTCAAACACCTCCAACATAATTCAACAGTCTCTCCTTCTTCTTCTCTTTTCCACACTATCTTTGATCTCGCCAACCCAAGGCTTCTCCTGTTCCTGATTCATCTGCCTGTACCTGCCTCTTTACGGCACCACCCTCATGCTGACTCTGTCTCTTTTCACCGAAATTGGATTCAGAGGCTGCTTTATTCACAAAGGGATTTGACTTCAATGCCTGTCTTCTTCTTTCCTCTCCTGGCAAATGCCACAGTCAGAGGAGAAGGGGAGAGAAGAAGCAGGAGGAGGCGGAGGAGGGAGAAGTGGAGAGAAGCCTCTTCTGGATTGTATCTTCATCACGGCTGTGGCCCGGGGCAGCTCTGTGGAAAGCCCTCACTGCTCTTCGCCTTTTCAGTTCGCTCTCTCCGTGTGAGACCAGAAAATTCTCAAGACAATTTTGTGAATAAGCGTCTTGTCGTTCAAAAGGCCCGTTTCACCTTGGAAATACATATCAGACAAAAGCAGGCAGTGATATGCTGCTCACAGGCCTCTTGGGGATTTTCCTGATTGGAAATGATTGAGTGGCACCCTTAGGCTACGCTTTGCGTCTCCTGAAGTGGCCCCCATCTCCCTGCTCCTCACCTGAGTAAATGGCCTCTTGTCTGCTGCCAGCTCTTGATTACTACTCTTCATCTAAGCTGGTGAAGAGAATGGATGGAGGGTGTGTGTGTGTGTTTGTGTGTGTGTGTGAGTGTTTGTGTGTGTGTGTGTGTGTGTGTGTGTGTGTGTGTGTGTGTGGGTCTAGAGTAATTAAAACCAAAGAACTAGAGAGGCATCTGTTGCAAACACTCCATCTTTCTGACTGGCCTCCCGAAGCCAGAACACACTGTATGTGTTACTTCAGTCAATAAAAACTATAACAAAAACTTTTTGCTATAACAAATAGTTTAGGCACTTAACTTAGTAAAAAAAAAAGTTTTTCAATAGTTTTGATCAATTAATAAAAATGTTTTATCAAATTAAATTAACACTGTTTTATTGTGGTTGTGTTAACAATGCTTTTTTGCATTGTTTTTGTGGTGTGATGTTGGGTTGAAGTTCTCCAAAAAGTTGATTTTCTTTCAGCTTGTTGCCACAGTCTGCTGTTGTCTGCAGCATAAACACACTACGTCATTAAACTGAAAGGGAGGCACTGCATTTTTGTTGCGATGCCTGATTCTGTGTGAACAGGACGTACAATCTGGTAGAAACAGGTGAAAGGTGCCTTGGAAGCAACCATTCTAGCCTCAAAAAGCTTGGGAAATAAAGATTAAAAACACATCGACACTAAAATTTTACTGCGTACAGCTTACTCTCAAATATATGTTTTGGCCACAGAACAGCAGCTAAAATAAAACTCAATCATTTATCTCCAGCAACACTCACCTAGCTCCCAGCTTCCTTTCTCAGCTGTCTAATCACTTGATGCACTTTGTTCCAAACTCCTATAGAGATAAGTTATGCAGCAGCTGCTACATTTTAAGTCCATAATTTGTATTCAAAACAGGAAAATAAAAATAAATAAATAAAATATGTGAAAGACAGCACACACCATCTCTCTGTGAGTATGGCTGAATAAGATCAGCGCTCTGTATAATGGGTTCTTGGGCTACCTGTGTGTGCTGATAAACACCAGCAGATGCAGGAAACACAGCAGCGGCAGACCGTCAACTCCAACCTGTTCACAACGCTGACTGGCCTCCATCTGTTGCCACTTTTGAAAAGAGCGGCTGAAAACATGTTTGTGTAATTTGGCATGTTCTTTCAAATGGAAATAATCTGCCTGTTTCCCTTTCCGAGGGGAGGCTCCCCTCTGTCGTGGCTTTCAAGGTAAGATTAAGAGGATGTTTTTTATCGCTCAGGGTTTAGCTCTCTCTTCCTCCGGTGATTTCTCTGCCTTCAATCTGCCTGTTTGAAATACACAGAAGGCTTTTCTGAGCTGCATTCTTTGCCCACCATCAACCTGTGAAGAGGGAAAAACTGTTTACTCTAGAAGGAAATAAATGAATAAAATTAGATTACAAAGATGTTGCATGAAAATCAAAGGAAAATAAAGAACTCCCTTGCTCTTTCTGCATCCAATTTTAGTCAGTGGTATGATTGAAATGAAGGGAAACATAACAGCTGCAGCAAAACAACTTCAGTGCATCGCCATTTGGTGAATTTATAATATATAGAGTGCATACTGTCATTAAGTGTGCACAATTTTCTGACAATGATATCCCAACCCCAGGTTACCCCTGCACCTTTAGATGAGGAAATGTTGACCTGGAGACATTTTTTTCCCTCCTCACTTGAGATCGGGCTGAACAGATTGAAGCTCTGCTGCCCGGGCCAACATGACCAGCAGTGCAAACAAGTCTGACTCAGAGAGGACCATATGATCCCACTGATGAGGAAAGTGGAGGTCACATTCTATCTGTGCGTGTGTGTGTGTGTGTGTGTGTGTGTGCCATTATTAAGCCAGCAAAGGAAGAAGTCAGGTAAAGAAGTATAAAGTACAAAAATGTCTGCATAGGGAGGAGGTCAGAGCGGACAGTCAACATTGTACAGAAATTGGCAATTTGTGTGATTTGGTGGCCCTCAGAGTCTCTGAGTGTAACATACACTGTGGTTAATACAAATCCCAGGTGTGTAACAATAAGTCAGACATATTGTAGGAGCTAGCTACAAACAAAACTAATTGCATTAAAGCAGTGTTTAGTGTGGAAGCTTTTATGTTGAAGTAAACACGTATGTAACACTGTGATCCTATCCTCTCACTGAAGTTACAGTGGTTCCCCTACCAGGCCTGGCAGGCCGCCAGGCCAAAGAGACCTGCCGCTAGGCCCAAAAAATAGTCAATTTGCCAAAAATAAGCCACCTATCAATTCATACATAAATCAATAATCATTTACATTAGGAGCAGCGCAACGCGAGTCAACCTGCGTTGTTGCCTAGTAACGATGCGAGTACCGCTTCTGAGAGCGCGGGCATATATTCTGGGATGTTTAAGGTTTGTTAGCTAACCAACTATGGCGTCGCCGAAGAAAAGAAAAAAATATTGCGGGTGACAGACAACTTAATATAAAGACATTTTTCTGCCAGGAAAATAGATGAAGGGAGAGTAACAGAGGCAACTCCAGAAAAAATGAAAGGTGCAGGTGAGACGGAAGAAAGGGGGGCAGATTGCAGTGGAGAGGGGGGCTGCTCGAGGACCGTTACTGCCACTGACACTGGTCCGACTGCCGACCCCTGTCCGACGGGTGACCGCGGGTCCGGACCTACTGGCAACGTTAATGCTGACCCAGCAAAAAAATACAGCTAAACACAGAACATCTGGCTGGGATCCCGAATGGCTTAATAACTGTAACTACAGCCCTTGGTTGTACCACACTCCCCATGGTAAGTTTACAATTTGTTGTTTAGCTTACATTTTTGTTCTGATTGAGGAGCTTCTCTCTCTCTTTTTTTTTTTTTTTTTTTTGGTAAGCAATAATGATGAAAATAACACAGACAATAGGCTAGTTTTCCCAGGCATTGTCAAATGTATGTAACTCTGTTATAATAAAATGAATAAAAAAACTTATGTGTTTGTTAAAAAAAATATTTATAACTGATAGCATCTCAGTTATGTGTAGGGATGTTTTGTCGCTTATGCCGTCAGCATAAGCAGCCCCTTAAAAGAGGACCAAAAATTTGAATGCAAATATAATAATTGCAGAATTGCAGACTGCTTTACTGTTCCACCTGACTTAACCCAACTGCACCAACACACCATCCCACGCGTCTGGTCTGTTTAGGGTTTTTTCGGTGGGTACCACCGGGCCTGAAAAAAATCCTAGGGGAAACACTGAGTTACATAGTGCAGAAACAAGTGACAGAGATTCCATTCACCCAG
The DNA here is from genome assembly GCA_903131615.1 of Diplodus sargus. Lineage (NCBI taxonomy): Eukaryota > Metazoa > Chordata > Actinopteri > Spariformes > Sparidae > Diplodus > Diplodus sargus. The sequence goes on from CAEMYA010000021.1 coordinate 2,528,727, forward strand.
TTACAACACACTGTACCACCGCGGGAGGGGGTGGAAAGCACAATGGTCCTCAATCGATCCAGGTCCCGTACATTAAAATCAGTGTCTTAAACGATAACTTCCCCTGAAAATGTGCTATCAGGCTTTATCTACTGGGATGCCCTCCAGACCCAGCTGTCCTTTGGCTGCTGTGACACACAGATTTCCATGTTTGTAGGACTAATAAAGGAATGTTCTGATTCAGATTTTTAAAGCCAAACATCTTCACTGTTGCTAAATAGCTAAAAGCTTGGTGCACAAGCTCAAACGCCTGTCGTGGGTTTAAATATAACAACATTTTAAAACTAGTCTCAAGCAACTACAGTTGTGTAGGTGAATGGTGCAACACTCTTTTTTTTTTTGCTGTGAAGCTCCAGAAATGTTTTGTTAACTACGTAACTTTACCTGACAGCATAAAACTGAGGAGATAATGACTGAATTTTAACTTTCTTTTTTAGAATTTATACAGGAATACTCAAGCTTTTAAAAAGAATGGTCAAAATTGATATAGTCGAGATTAATATATCCTGACTTTTAGTTCCGCATATGGGTTTGAAAACACAATAGAACCAGCGTTTCCATTAGAAGTTGTCTACTGTATGGTGTATTTTGGCAATGTTTTTCAGAAGTCTGCTTCATGTGCGTCCTTAACAGATACACAGTATAGCTACGTTGTGCACTTTACGAGTTTAACTTCATCCACGCAAGTATACATTCTATAGATTTACACCAAATGGCCCAATACACAGCCAGTGTAGATAGTGTCAAACCCTCCCTGCCTGTTTCAATACTGATGAAATATAGACCTTTTGGAGATATAGTCAAATATCTACTACAACAGTGTAATTTCCAGTTTCTGAACATTCCAGAAGTCTGATGGTCGAAAGATGTCAACTGTATCTTTGTCAACCAAATGGTTTGGAATGCAGGAGGTGCATTTATCTGCCAGCTGCTGACATTTAGCAGCAAACATCACAGCTTGCAATGTTCACACAAATGTAAACACACACAAGAAAGCATTCACACGTAGACAAACAGTCAAATCTCACACAGCCTTGTTCCCTGTGTGGGAGAACACCAGCGAGTCCTACGTCTATCACGACCACATCACACGCTGAACCCACGATAAAACTGTAGCATAACGACACGCGCTCACGCTATGTGCTTCTCAGAGGTTTGGACAGGAACCTAGGCTCCAGCCTAACCCAGTCAGCCGGTTCTGACTGCGCTGCTCAAGCAGATGGGAAACAGCAACACTCTGCTGTCCAGACTCAGAGGTGAGGCTGCATGCCCGGGAAGGGGGATGACAGGTCTGTTTTACAGCTCCAACATGCAGCTTTGCCAAATCATTGTGTGCATTTGACTGGAACAATGGCAACAGTGTAGAAGCTCCCTTAATAAAATCTTTATTCAACCAGGATATGCTTATGGTCTGAAGGGACACTTTTTGTCACATTTGTGCCCAGATGTCATGTGATACCTGTGGTCAGCCCTGCTCAGCACCCAAGCTTAAACATCATAAAGAACTTTAAATCACATTATGTAGGGTATTTTTATTTTACAAAGTCATATTGTATATTATTAAAAAAAAGAATCAGAACTCAATCTTTTTTAGAGTAGGCCTAATCCTCCTCCATGGACATGAAATGGCACTCTGTGTCAGGGTTGGGGTTAAAGGGGAGACGTGGGGGAACAAGGAACAGACAGGCGGAGGCACAAGAACTGGACCATGGAACATGGAGCATGGAGCATGGACAAAGACGGACGCTGACAAGAACAATGACCAGACAATGAGTGAAGGGAGCACAGAGACTAAATACAGACGCTGATGACAAGACGAGGAACAGGTGAGGTGGACCAACAGGTGAGACAACGAAGGGGAGGAGCACATGAGAACATGAAAGGAACAAAGCAATAGACAGAGGGAGCCAGAGGGAACATAGGAAAATACACAGGAGACTTTAAAGGACACATGAGGGCATGGAAAAACAAAAGACACAAGACAAGATACAAAGACATGGAAATAGACACAAGACAAAATCATGACAACCGATTACAAAACAAGGAACAAGACTCTACAGTCATGATTATGATTTATAACAACATAACGGAAAAAAAAACTTTAAATGAACAATGTATCTGAAAACTGGTATGAAATCAAAGCTAAAAAAATGCACCCGTTGCAACAAAACATGATGACAATGCTTATGGCTCTGTTCAGGCAGCTCAAAGCACTTGGTTGAGTTACTGAAAGAGTCTATTCGCTGTAGTACAGCAGTTCAGATGAGCTGGCTCGGCTAAAGGGGAAAACACTTTGATTTGTTCAGTGGTATTACTGACTTATTGCAAACACAACCAGAAGAGTAGTCATGAATATAGTATAGACTCTGACAGGTAACTCACTGAAAGAGCACTGCATTTATTTTACAAGCATCTTTCTGCATTTCACTAAACTTGTGTTTATTTATGTTATCTTATGTTTCAAAAGGCTTATAAAGAAACAAATGATTATGTGCAATGGTGTTAGCATGCTGCCTCATAGCTATTGACTTTTTCCATTTAATTATTGCCTATGTATACACATCATAAATGTTGAGCTGATTTGCAATAGGACTTGAGCCTCACAACTAATGGGAACTGATGGGATGGTGACTGAACGTTACCAGATTTTGTGTTGAGAGCTGGCAGATCACATGTTTGACATGTAAAAGACTCTCATCTTCAGTTCTTAAGATCCAGTCGCTGCCCTTCATTCTTATAAAAATCTTTATAAATATGCTTATTCGAGACCAACATCCTAGTTTCAGGCCAATGACCTCGCTTGAGTCTTGTCCAATGGAGACGCACCAATAATTGAGCAAAAGAAGAATGGTGTACAAAAAAGGTTTGTTTTGTGAGACAACTGAACTGGAGGGAGGAAAGACTGAGTGAACTTTGGCAAGACAACGAACGTCCAGGATGGCTTCACAACATTAAATCAAAGACATGTATTGGTTCCTTTGGTTTCAGTCAAGGTGGAAGTTATAAATGCCATAGTTATAAATGTGTCAGGCAGATTAGGCTAACATGTTCAACTTAACAGCCCCTCTGTCCCTGAACCCTCTCTGCAACCAGGAGATGAAGAAGAGGAATGGCAGGTTAACAATGCATTTGGGTCAATTTACTAACAAGGAGGACGGCATCCCACTCAGATTCAGCCCTGACCATGAACGTGGCCAGTGTTGAGGTTGTGGCTAGTAAGCAAAGCATGAAAGTTGGATCAATGAAAGAAACACAACTATGGTAAAATTAGACACGTAAACAAACCTGAACAAACCCAAAATCACAGCGAACAATCTGAATTTTCTCTTTGTTCTTTTTTTGCTGTGTTTTCCATCTGTTCATTGGAAATCTATGGAGCCTTTGGTTACTCAGCCTCACGTTGGATGACAGCTCGCCAAGTTGAGTGACAGCAGTGGGCGTGCTTTAAGTGGCGGACACATGCTCAGAATATGTGAACAAGCTGCAAACATACACATGCGCGCGCACACACACACACATACACACACACATACACACACACAATTGCATGCTTTTCACCTCTATTACTCCTCACCTTCTGGTCCCTGTAGGACAGTTGGATGTGAGCCTTCATCCTCATCTAGTAAACATACACTCTCACTGTCAGGATAACATGCTTTCCAAAATCCATGCTGAGCCTGAACGAACGCACATGGCCTCACAAACGAACGCTCACAACACTCCCACAGACAGCCGTACAAGTGCACACACACGCGACCCCCACAGAGGAAGTGAGATTAGCTTTTTGCTGCTACTGTAATTCAGTTATCCCTCGCTGCCGGAGGCCAAATAGCGGGCAGGGAGTAGGATTCTGCTGTGTCTGTACTTTGTGTGGCTGGCAGCTTGCTTATCCCTCTAGTACACAGGTGAATGCCTTTTGCCTGCCTGTCTTCCATACACCTCATCCCCCACTGTTTTCCCGCAACCCCAGGACACCCTCAGTGCCCCCTCGCTGCTAAGCTGCCATCTCAAATCTACTATTGTGTTGGGTAATTTTTGACATGGTTTCCCCTTAAGAATTTTACCATCGGCTGGGTGTGCTCACTCATGCCACCTCTGCTCCCACACAAGAGTCATGATTGCCGAAACAGAAGAGTAAGTTGGCAGAAGGGAGGATTTTGATCTCAGGTTGTGGCGTCGACACTGTGACACCAATGGTTCGCAATACAGTAATAGAGCCAGTGAGCACTTGACATGCCAGAGCCCAAGTCATTAATCTGCAAACCCCGCACGCAAAAGCATGCATACCGTCCATGAAGTGAGTCATGAGCACACATATGCATGCATCCACACAGTGGTAGGCAGCTTTCTGGCACAGGTTATCCACAATCCAGGGCTTTTCCTCCTTTCACCGTGGACCCCTTGCCAGGCAGGCTTGAAAAGAGGTCATATTCTCTAAGGTGTGTCTAAACAGAAATGACATGTGGATGTGCTGGCACGAGCAGCACTCTCGGCTCCCTACCACCACATCTCACTCCTCTGCCAGAAAAGCAGTCGTGGTTGTTTTCTTTCCCCCCTTTTTTCTTCTCTTTTTCTTCTCTTTGCCCCCGAAAAGCCGCTCTGTGCCAGAGAAAACAGAATCGTTGTTTGTTTTAATGGTTGTTCCATTCCTGAGGTTTATCCTGACTTAAAAATACCAATAACGTAGAAAATGGGCTTGACAACTGCAATGATGTTCATGTTAATTTGGGTGCGCTATTGCTTCTATTGCCTGAGAGGTTTTCTCTGTCATCTTTCATTAAACCGTTTTTCATCGACTAAGATGTTTGTGGAAATGGATCTCTACGACTTATCCCCTTCATAACATGACAGCGTAGTATTTTCAGTTTACGATGCATCATCAGATCTGTTATCAGTTCAAACATGTCATTACACACTAACGGACAGTTAAAATAACTTTGTTAAGAAAACACAAACTGTGGTGGTCTCCCTCACATAAAAGATTTTAAATTAAGGTGGATGAAATGCCATCCAGCCACGTCTTAGACATATAAAAATGCTCTGCTTTAAATTATAATCTGTCTGATATGGTGTGTGTGTGTGTGTGTGTGTGTGTGTGTTAAACTAGTTATGATGTCACAATATCATGCTTGTATTTCTTGAACACTTGTTTGAGGTGAAACTTCAGCGGATGAGTGTGAAAACAACATTCTAAGATAAACATTCCTAAGGTGCATTCATTGTTTTTTTGCCACTTAGGACTTACAATTACTTACAATTTGTAAACACATCATTTGAATATGATAATTTTTGATTAATTGATTGGATTTCAAAGTATCAAAATGTAAAGAAGACGAAGAAACAGCAGACAAGAAAATTTGTCCTGTCATCAAACTAGCCCTTGTCTTCTCAGAGACTGTGTGGTGCTGTTATGATCCAACCCCGTTCACAAGGAGCGAACAGACCGCTATCGCTAATGGCGCAGGCGGGTGGTTGGGTGGTGAGGTTAAGGCACGCTCCGGATTATTTGCTACTGTAAAAGCCAATCAATATCCACAAATACCTCCCTAGCTGTCTGTTTGTACAGGAAACATGTATGTATGCTGAAGCCAATAGCACTCCACTAGCCGTGTTAGGTTAACTTTAACTGCTAAATGCTATGTTCATAAGCTAGTCCTGAACTTCAGTTACTTTAATTTAATTAACAGGGAAACACTTGTAGTGTGCAGTGCCACACCTGTAGACCTCTAGAAATTAGGTTGATGAGAGTTGTAAGGCTGAACTGAAACAGTAGAGTCATGGACCAAAAAAAAAACGTGAACCAAAACAATGAGCTGAAAGATGCTAAAACTCAGCTGAGAGGAACTGTATTCAATATGGGTTTGTCACTATGAGCGACACCTTTTATGTTACACATTTATCATTTGATCCATTGTTAATTTAAATGTTAAGAGTTCCTTTCACTTTGTGTAAAAAACTTCACAGTTATGTTGAGTTTAATAGATAAAAAAATGACCATACACCTCCAAATATTTGGGAAATCCTCACTTTTAGAGCGCAAATGACCTGCTCCCAGGGAGAACTTAAATAGTACTACATCTTAATTTTTTTGTCTCTGGCCAAGCACTGCTCCTGTGCCTCCCCAGCTGATGAGCTTTTTAAAGCTGACAGCGCAGGATCACAGCTATCTGGTAAATGGAAATGCAATGAAAGCTACCCACACTCAGTGGATTGCTTTGGCTTGCATCATTTTGCCTTCCTGGCTGAATTAGTGCTTACTAGGTGGTAATAAAACTGCGAGCTGTAACATTTAGTTCAGGGGGAAGACAGCTCAGTGCAGACCCCCAAGGAATCCATAGTCCTAAGCCCATAGGTATGTCTGCAGGTCCTCGCCCAGACCTGAGTGGGTATCAGGTTCGTCGCAGAGCTCATCAGATTCAGACCTGTCCTGGTTTTGATTTACTGCATCTCTGGAAGAGAGCATGGAACATCACCTGCATCTGGTTTACGCTGACAAATCAAACCCAGTTGCAGTGGGAAGGAACGGAGTTAACCAAAATACAGACTTTAATCATTTTCATGGATGGTAGGAGTTTACAGGTTTTAAATATATATTTATGTGTTCTGGCCCTCAGGTACTAAGAATAAATCATAGCAGTGATCAGGCTGAGAGGCGGCCACGGCTACAGTGAGCACAGCAGGCCAGGTAGCATGCAGAGCTGAACACACAGAAAAGATTTGAGGTGTGGTCAGTGAGGTCACTGAGGACGGCATGAGAGCACACAGGATCAGGTTTAAGTTAGAGTTACTATATCTCAGAGAACTGCGTGTGTGTGTGGGGGGGGGGGTAAACTGAAAGATGAGGTGTCATCTGATATCAGTCAACAGTCAATAATGCACATGCAATATTTACAGGCCATTAAATTAGTCATTATACTGACATAAAGTCC
>CAEMYA010000021.1:2542171-2581324 GCA_903131615.1 Diplodus sargus
CACTGTGCTTAAATATTATTTTTTTTTAAGAAAAAGTTTGGAAGACAGGTGTAGGTCACAAACTGTATCAGTCTAATCAGTTTGCCAGACTCTGTTGATCTCTGTCTATTTTCATTATGCTACTGACTATTAAAGCTAAGTCCTTATTAGCCTCTTTCCACTAATTAGGTTTCAGACAGCAGCCAGCTGTTTGGTCATCCTCCTGTTGGCGTCCGGCTGTGTTGATATATATCTATATATCTATATATATATATATATATGTTTATGTGCATGAAATGAGCTTGTTTGTTACCTGAAGGTGAACTGTGCCACAACAGTAAAGGGAATGTGCTGTTAGGGGCAACCAGAGTGTTTATGTTGTCCCTTCATCACTCTCTACACTCAGTAAAGAGCAGTCAGAGTCAGATTGGAGCTAAACTAAAAAGAGATGAGCCGTGTGTTTTTATTTCCCCAGCTTTGGGTTTTGGAGAGCACAGGAGCGAGTCCTGAGGCTGAGTCACTCTCTCCTCTTGGTTACGGCTTTTTGTGTTTTTGTTTGGGTCCCTGTGCGTCTCAAATTATACACCTGACCCTCCTCTTTTCCCTACACACACCAAAAACGTTTGATGTCAAGCTCATTTAAGTTTTGAGCGGCACATGTTTTCTGGATGACACATGCAACCTCTTCCTGCTTTACAAATCCAAAAATCCACCTCTGGCCCACTCGTACAGCAGAAAATAACTTCTACAGTGAGCCTGTGAACGGAAAACAACCACAAGTACCACGTATGTGAGTGGGACTGCGCTGCAATTCTCTAAATCTCTCCACCACCACCACCACCCAGCATGTTGTCTGCCGGCTCCGCTCATCATCAACCACCTGGTTAGCAGCACCCTCCCCCACCTCCCTAAAAACATCCTCCACTCTGCTCTCCACAGTAGGCTGCCAGACCGGGCCGCAGGATGGAGAGGTGGAGGGGTAGATGTATGGAGGAGCAGGAGGAGGGAGGGGAGTGTGTTTGTTGGTGTTGATTAGAGGATCAGAGCCTCTAATGATGCCAGGTGGCGGTGGGAGGGCAGTCTCTTGACTCCGGTCCAAAGGCCTCGATTTGGAGGTGTGCTGTACACTTGGAACACACACACACACACACACACACACACACACACACACACACACACACACACACACACACACACAGGGCCACACCAAATGGTAAAGTGCGTAGTAGTTGAGCTCCTCTAAAAGGCCACTGAGATCCTTTTGACTGACCCTGGCAGATTGAAGAGTAGCAGTTTCTCTTCATTCTGGATGGAAGGAATAATGGGACTTCTACTTTGAACCTGTACCCACATTTCATAGTAAATACTCATTCTAACTATGTTTAGAGGATGAAAATTTGAAAATTGCTACTAAAGTACTCCATTTTTTATGGTGTCTACTCAGGGAGATTGAAGGTCAGTGTTTGATCAGCAGTTGAACATGTTGCAAGCTTGAAGGCTAAGTTCAGCCAATGCTGACAGTTCAGTATATATTATGTATCTTAGCTTATTCTTATTATCTATTCAATGATGATACAGTTGACATGAATACATTGAATATATCATGAACTGTTGATTAGAAACAGGACATTTAAAGATACTAAGTAAAGCAATTTTCTGTTGGTTTTTTTTACATAAGATTTGTAAGAGTACTGCTATTTTGTAAATTCATTATTGACATAGCACACACAGTAGTTTTTATCATCAGATAGTCTTCATGGTCTTTGATCATTCAAAGGCTTTGGTAACACTAAATTTTACAAGTCTGTCATTTATTCATAATTATTACTAAGATTTCAAGAACTGTGTCATTTAGTACTACTTATATGAGAAATAGGGACTGTGCTCTGTCGGTAGCTTCCTGTTATGAATTACAAATTCCCTCAAGGAAAGGTTCCTGGAAATTATAAGGAATTGTGAGGACATAACAGACCTGTAAAATAAGGCAGGCTGTCTTTCTTTCTGCAGTGTGATTTTGCATTGATAAAAATGATAACATCAGAAAATATTTCAAGGGGCTGATCACTCAAAATCTGCCTATTTAAGTGATTGTATCTTTAATTATGGATAAAAGTAGTATCTCCACTTTTCACACTACAATTTTAATATTATTAAATTCCTCAGTTGTTCTTTTCTGCTTTAGCCATTGCCATGGATGGCCATACATTTTGCATGAACATACAGAAGCAAGACGCAATGAGAATGACATGATCTGAGATGCAGTGACAGTTCTGGAAAAAATTCCGAATTGGACCTTGAATTTAAAATTATTTTATCAAAATATAACCTTTAGTTGGAGCCCTGTCCTTGAACTTTCTTCTTATTTTCCATCTAGAGCTTAATTCCATGATAAAATAGTGGACCATCCAGGTCTAAATTGGACAGGAGACAGAGGAGAGACACAGAGAGCAAGGGGACTTGAGGCACATGGCTCTGCTCCACATTATATAAATCCACACCACTTTTATGGGCTCCATCGGGGTAGAGATCTAAATCTGGGTTAACAAGCAGAGCTTACCACTAAGAGCCCAGGGCACCAGAAAAGAGAAAAAAGTCTCCTTTCTGAAATTCATTTCCCATAAATCATCTCGGGCTAGAGTCTTTGAAGTGGCTTTCTTAGATTTTGGACAGGAAGTGTGGGGCTTAGAGCTTTTTTCCAATCCAAAGGAGAGGAGAGGAGAGGAAAGGAGAGAGGAGAAGAGAGGAGAGGAGAGGAGAGGAGAGGAGAGGAGATCCCATATTTCCATTGTGATGCTGAGAGCCTGTGATAATCCACACATAAATAGAAACTGAACAAAAAGGAAACACAGCATGCAGAAGAATATGTGCTAAGCCTCGTTCGGACTCTTATTGTTCGCTGCTTGTCATCTTCTGTGGATTGAGGAGAGGAGGAGAGGGGAGGAGTGCTGCTAGGCAGGCACACAGCCAAATGCAAATATTGTGGAATAAATGGTGCTAAAGCTCAACTGTGCCACTTTGCACCTAAGCCTGTGTTGAATTAACACCGTTATCATAAACAAAACATTATGTTAGTGTGAAAGTGGGCTGAGCGTCGACAGATGGTTAAGAGCATTAGGGAGATACCTGCCAAAGTCTGCCTTTCACCCCCAGTTTGGGATATTAAAATTCACCAGCGAGCCATGGCTGCGAGGCACCAGAGGCATATGGCGCAGTAAATATTGAGTGATATTTTAATTACCCTTTGCATCATCTAATAATTAATCACAAACATAACAGTTTCACCTTTTCCCAGCACTGCTTCAGAGATGCAGAGCTTCAACACCATTCTGTGTACACACTCAGTATGACGTGCCGTCACATACTGATCAGGGAGGTGATGTTTTTGTCTCGCCACCATTTATTTACAGTTGCATAGCTTAAGTAAGTGGATCATTGATTTTAGGGAGCAATACTACAATATAAACATATCTCTCTATAAAAGCAAGGAATCTCTGTCTGTCTGTCTGTGTGTGTGTATGTGTGTGTATGTGTGTGTGTGTGTCAAATATCTCTGCGGATCAGGATCAGACTGACCTGAGAGTTTCAACATGGCTGCTGCTTGGTTCAATGGTGTGCCATGCGGATTTGTTTGGATTACAATGATACCGTTAATGAATTATTTCATAAATTCTTTACACATTCAGCAAGCATTGTCCACCGGAGCTACCACAGCCACATACGCACCCAGTCACTGCAGAGCTCAAGCCACAACAAACCTTATGAAACAAGCAGATTTGTACCTGCAGTCGCGCGTGCAGGACCGGGATTTTGCCGGCGGTTCGGTCCTGTTCTGTTCCGTGCATCTAAACTGACTGTTGTGGATTAATGAGACTAAACGAGCCCAGACCGAGTCTGTTCGGGTCTGAGGAGATCCGGTGACGCGCGGACAACAAAGTGTAATCGGAATCTGTGGATGTTCTGAATCTGTAGCTAACATTAGCTGCTAGCCGCTAGCCCACACGGCCCACCTCGCGAGGCGATGAACCGGACCCACAGGCATGTCCAAATCCGGACTGAGGGTAAATAATGTCCGTCACGCTTTGTCGCGAACATTGCCGTCACGTTTGCTTTGTGTCTATCGCAGAAGAAACGGTAAAAACGGGCTATTGTCACGAAAGTGTCCAAGCAGCAAGTTTGGTTGTAGAGGAACAGGAAGTTGTGTGAGGGACGTCGGCGGTGATACAGACAGCGACAGAGACAGCGAGTTTTGAGAGTTGAGAGATTTGTGACATATAGCGTGTTTGGAGTATATAGTTTGTGTGAAATGAAGTGTAGTGTGTTTAGTGTGTAGTGTAGTCGTTTTTATTTGTGTTGTGAGTCAACTGCTGAATTGCAGAGCAGGCAGGAATGAGCTGAGGAGCCTGAGGCATTGCCTGCATTTTAATGTAAATAGTTACATATAACTTTGTAAATTTCAAAGACTTATGCACAAATTCAGCAAACAACAATTTAGATTTGCATTATAACTAATGCAATTGGTTCATTAAACTGTTTGTGGCTTTCACAGTAAAAAATCTAACTTTTTCCTACTCTGATTTTATGTTATTTTGTGATTTTAGGTCCATAATGTTAAAATAACATGTCAAAATAAAAAAATAACTGTACAGTCAAACATGTGAGGTTGTGCTGAAAATAATGACTCCAAACAAGGCAAGGTAAATAGTTTTCAAGGTGAAATATAATGGTATAATCAAAAGTTGTCAAAAACAGCCAATTATATCCCTGACGTCCTACTACTTTTCCTCCCACTTTTCTATAGGAATACATGCTTCCTACGGGCAATGCACTAGTTATATTAAACAGCAAATAAATCCTTCAATTAGAAGTCATGATGCCAACTAATCCCTTTATAGTGTTATACCATTATATGTATTATTTTATTATCTATCTATCTATCTATCTATCTATCTATCTATCTATCTATCTATCTATCTATCTATCTATCTATCATCTATCTAGCTTTCTCTGTGCACTTAGACATGAGGTAATGCTAGTAAGATACAGTTAACGATGACAACAATGCACTGCACTCACAGACCAGAGACCCTGAGCCAACGAACACAATCACAGTTTCTTTGGAATGAGGTAAGTTTGTGTTCATATGATTGTGGTATTGTTAGGGCTGCCCCCGACCAAGGATGTTCTTGGTCGACCAGTGGTCGTCATTTAGAGCGATTAGTCGACTAATCGATGCATATATATGTATATATATATTGAAGAAAAAAAAGGGGCGCTGTGTCATCTCCGCAGTAAAATGGATGCGCCTGTAGAGAGATTTACACAATAAGTAAAACGCAGTGAGCTGGATAACTTCGCTTCCCCAGTACACACGAATAGTCAAATACTAGCACATATAACAATAATAAAATGTATTTTTCTCTGCTTTCAAACGTTCGGGCCGCCATGGGCAGGTAGCTAGGCTACTTACATGTTTAAGGTGGTACGTCATGTTCGTCATGGAGGAGTGATAGGCGAAGTTTTTCTTGCAAAGTTTGCATGTCACCTTCTTGGGGTCATCCTTCTTCTTTTCAAAATGATCCCATATTTTAGAGGTCTTTCCCGACATGGTTGGCTATTAATTGTTAACTGTCTAACCGCAATGTCGAAGGGACCAGCCCTGTTAAAAAAAAAACTTTAAAATTGAGGGCAGCATTTTTAAAGACAGGGAGGGTCAAATAATGACGATGATGATGGTTAAATTATGAGAAATACAGTACCCAGCATTTTGGAGGGACTACATAAACACCACTACTCTGTTCCAACTATTTTGACCATTCTTTTTTAAGGGCCCCGTCTTTATGGAGAAACAGTAATGAATCTGTGTAGCATCCTTTTAAAGGGATCCTGTTGAGTTTTTGACCATAACTGGCTGTATGGAGCAGTTATTTTGGATCCCAGTCTTGTTTGTTTTCGTTGGCTGGTTTATTTTCTTTTAAAACAGAGAAATGCAACAATACATCATCTGAATTCGAGGTTTCACCGAAGTAAGAAAGCTTAATTGTTGTATTAACTCATCATAAAACACACTTCATTCAAAGTCGACAAAACGTATGAAGCTCACCTTCACCAAAGTCTTGGTTTTTCCTTCCACAATCATCTCTGGTTTGATCCAAATAAATCTTAAGTTCATGGAGTATGATGTGAAAATATTACAACTCTATACACTGTTTGCACCAGACTCTCTCTCTCTCCTCTGCTGCTACACGCCCCTCCAGTCCCCAGTTGCTGTGTCTTGACATCATAGCCATCATCAGAGTTGCTGTAAATCACCTCTGTACTGTAACCCCTTTCTTCAAATCTGTCGGCCTTTGACACTGTGTTGAGACCAGTATGTTGTCCAGTTGTTTTTTAATGGGAGGCTGGCTGATTGAGCCCAGTTATCCAAGGATGCGGTGTTGGCATACGTCCACCAGTTATATGGCCACTTAGCTCCAGGGCTAACTGGCAGTTAATACCACAGCCGAAGATAGCCACAGCAAAGAATATACATATATATGATAATTGGCGGTTATGCTGCCCCCTATACTTTTGGAGCAAACTTCAAATTCTGACCAGTTGTAATAATTCCCCCATTATACTAGTTTTATCACATTTGGTAAAACTAGTATAATAGGGGAATTATTACAACTGGTCAGAATTTGAAGTTTGCTCCAAAAGTATAGGGGGCAGCATAACCGTCTGAACACAGTTGCATATATATATATATGCTAATTTCAAAATCTGCTTGCAAACTTTTTTGAAATTAGCATATATATATGTATATATATATATATATATATATATATATATATGCTAATTTCAAAATCTGCTTGAAAACTTTTTTGGTTTACAATCACATTTGGTAAAACTAGTATAATACATACATACACACTGTACTGTACAGGTGTGTGTGTGTGCGTGTGTGCGTGTGTGTGTGTGTGTGTGTGTGTGTGTGTGTGTGTGCACTGTGCACGCATGTCATGGTGTTACTGCGTTCATGTCTTTCTCCTATAAAGGGATTGCATCCAAAGAAAAGCTGGTTTGAGCTCAGCACAGTAACTGGGCTCAGAGTCAGAATGGGCTCAGGGATACTACACACACCTGACTGTGTGCAGAGCAATGTACTGTAGCCTACATTTTACTGTCTTCCTGGATACAGAGGGTGGGATGAGAGGGTTGGGGGAGTGGAACGTGGTGCACTGAGTGGGTGTGGAGGAGCGGGTGGGTGGATACACACCGTGTCGCACATCAAACTCCTTGCAGGCCAGAGGAGTTCAGAGAAGGCATGTGTAACAGAATAATCCAGCACACAAGTAGAATCCAACAATTTAGCATGCAAGAGAGGGCGAGCAGATGAAAACCAGCGAGAACCACGCAGAGCTGTGCCAAGCTTTTTGGAACAGGCAGCGGCTTCTTCTTTCTCTTGTTGCTGTTTCGGGGCGGGCTGTCAGTGAGGCTGTTAAAATATTGAGAAACACTCGAGCAACAGTTGGATGAACAGAAACCTGCTGTGTATATTGTTCTACTGTGATTGCATGAAATTCCCCTCTAATTGCTCTTGTTCCTCAACACAGGCCAAAGGCTGATATTGAGAACATCTGAGAGCTTTCAGTGTGTGTGTCTTTGTGTATAGAGTTGGAGAACAGCCTGGAAAATGAGGCTGTGTGGTTTGACAGGTTGAATGGCTGATTTCGGCGCGCATGTGTGTGTGTGTGTGTGTGTGTGAGTTTGCATCATGAGTTAACTGAGCTTTAACAGAATTCATGAAGTTGCCAAGAAAACCTAATAGAAGGTTGTTACTGCATATCAGAACCCAGTAGTAGTCAGTGGTGATGAGAGGTCTTAAAGGAACAATTCACCCAAAGACAATAGTATGTACTGTAGCACATTAAAGCACAGTTATGATCATTCTGAAAAGTAACAGTTCTCCTCACCTCCATGCTAATGGAAAAAGACAGTTTTGTAGTCCACAAAACATTTATGGAGCTTCACATTTATTCTGCTAAACAACTGAAGTAGCTGGAGACTCGTTGGAAAACAACAAAGTAAAGCCCGTACAGTTGCTCCATACAGCTCGTCCCGTGTAATCCAAAATCCTACATTTATTTGAAAAGACATTATTAACACCCTGACATGGTGCCAAGCTCACACACTAACTCACGTGACACAATGCATTCAACTCAGCAGCTACAGTAAACAGTCCAGCTTTAAAATGGGTGTAAATAACATCTGTTAAATTCATTTTAAGATACTAAAGACCATAGGCACTCTCACTATACTGATGAACACAAGAGAGATTTGCTTTACAGATTTGGCTGATGTATAGGATCAATTCACATCAGTGATGAATAATAAATTAATCTTTCCAACCTCAGTCTTTATAGAAGAGCTATCAGAACATTTGTTTCTTTATTGTTCCGTTTTTACAGAAGGATGAGCACAGATGTAAATAATTAAATGAATGGTTGCTGAAATCCATTTCAGCTTTATTGTCTTGGTATAGGTTCCCTGGGAAACATGAACACAGTCATTGCTGGTGTTATTAGTAACACCTGTAATTTCCCTGCTGTGAAAGATGACTGGAATCAGCTTTTGTTCTTGTCCTGCCTGGTCGTGTTCATGTTTATAACAATAGCTGTGGACAGACAACATTTACCTTAAGCAGCCACTGGCTGGTTGTGACCCCTTAAAACAACACAGTGTCATCGTGCAACCCTGTCTATTTTTACTGCCTTTGACAACATTTTTTCTGTTTCATGTCTTGAATCCTTCAGTACATCATGAGAAAAAAATGCACCGACACAGAAACTTCAATTCTAACTTTCTGCTTTCCTGTATTATCAATCATTGGTTGATTTATATTCCAACCACTTGTAAGGGCAGCAACCCTGAGGAATGGAAACACTCTGCTACTGTATACTTTGTCCTTCTGGGTACAAAAAGCTTGATTTTGTCAGTATTCAACTGTTTACCATAGAAAAAATTAGTCAACAGCAGGAAAGTTTGACAAGAGAATAGAGTATTCAGTGTTATTTATTTTAAAGAGAAATCTAAAATGAGACTTAACATGAATTAAACTGACCCGTCTAATCTTTTTTCATTTGCCATGTGTTGACATCACAGAAATCAGTATTATACTGCCCTCTGCTGGATGTAAAGTATACATACTGTGGTCACGTATGAATTCACAGTTTTTCTATATTTATACAACATTGAACTTACGAGTATACATGTTGCATTAAAATGCCAGTCTCTAATAAATAAAAGACACCTCCCCTGTGTTGGGAAAATGTAGCAGCATACAGAGCAGTGAGAAAGAGGAAGAGTGGGAGGAGGAAGAGGGAGGCAAGCCAGCATTTCTAATACATACCGTGCACCTGCGGCTAGAACTCTAACTAGGTTGTTGTATTAAGTTTACTGTTCGACTCCAAGAAACCCAATTTGAGCTCATTAGACAAATATTAATTCTGTCCTTTTCTGATACAATGATGTATCAATGTAAAATTCATACGATATATCAACACTATTGTACTACAATGTGACAACAGTCTTTATACTGTAGGCACTATAAACAGTACAACCGGTTTTGGACCCAAAACAAAAGGTTCAGAGTTTCATTTAAGAGTCATTTGGGTTCTTGAACAAAATGCAATTAAATCTCTTTATATGAAAGACAAATAACTTTTTTTACAGTAAAGTGTTGAAGATGAACTGAGAAGTGTCAGTTTGAGGAAACAAGCTGCTCTGTAAAAAGGACACATGGGCACACATAGCAAAGAATATGCTGACAGTATTTTGATGGCAGTACATTTAAATTTTTTGTTTTTTTATTCATTTATCTGAAATAACAAGATAATTATGTCACTAATTCAGAGACACAGATTGTTATTTTCCCAGGTTAATGCAATATGCTTCTGTATATACAGTGTATGTACTGGTTTCGGTGGAAAGAACCAGTCTGACAAGAGAAAGTGGTTTTGGGTGATGTGTTTTGTAAGAGATTTGTGGAGGTTTGACAAAACTAACTGTTTTCAGGCTGTTTAGAATTTTATGGAAATTGAGCTATAGAAAACATGTTTAAATAATCAGGAAAAACTGTAAACCAAAACACGACGTTACACATGTAACAATAAATCTGTTTTGGATGGGTGGTGAGTGTCAAGTGGCACCCACATGGATGCCTGCATTCCCAGCTGAACACTTGATGTTAGAAGATGATTGTCGGTGCACTCTGTAGTTTTGGTGAAGAAAAGTCAACCAGAAGAGAAAAAGTCTTTATCGACATTTTTTTCTGCCTCAACAAACTAAATGAACAAACTTATGGAAAAAAATATATTTCTGGACTTGTATTATCACCTCATTAATATTTAAAATATTACATTTTTGAGTTTAGATTCTTCTCATAGATTAACATTAAAGAGGGACTATCAGTGGTTTTAATGTTGCGGCTGATGTGTGTATAATACAGCATATGAATGTGATAATTTCGTGCTTGAGTTTGACCTGATCATTCAGTAAGTTTTAAAGAGTATGTCAGATAAAAAACATCGAAAGGCAACAAAAACTTTCTGTTATCCAACTTTCAGGGTTTATTTCTCTAATATTTCTTTATATCACAAAAAAGTCTTCAAAATGCAGACTAGGTTCTGTATATAAACTGTACACAAAGCAAGGCACTATACACTGGACTTCTATCTGACACAATCATAACACTAGACATCCAAATAAAGCTGTGCCAGTTGATTTGTAAATGGCAAATGGTGAACTGTACAGCAGGAGAGAACTTCTGTAATATCTGGTATTTATTGACATATGACACAAAGATCCTCAACAGTCATTATACAGTTCTTTCAGTCATTTGTAGCTCAGTCAATATTCATGAAGCTTTTTAAAAAAAAATTCCTATATAGATTTGATATTTAATATAAATCATTTTTAACGCACAAGCATTCATAGCAGAAGAAGAGTCTCAAACAGGCTGACAGACCTGCCTCCACTCTAACAGATGGCTGCATGGCTCATAATGTAAGGGCACTGGCTATCCTCCGTCAGTATAGTACATATTTACAGACATTAACAGAATGTGACATTAAAGAAAAACTATTAACACATCCACTCACAGGTGCATCAGTCTACATATGTCTACAGCAAACACAAACAGCACACACTCCTCATTCACTCATCACCTCTTCCACACCTTCATTACTTCCCTCATCCATCCTCAACCTTCCGTTAGGTTTACTCAGGTGAAGGCAGCTCCTGTGTCTTCCCAAACAGAAAAAAAACCAAAACAAAACAACCTCCTGTGTGCTTTCTCTGATGACTTCAGCTCTCTGATCCAAACTTTTAGAAAAGTCCTTTGGATTTCTTCAAGTTCACCTGCTTCCAGCTGGGCAAGGCCCTGTACTCCTCTCTGCTCATCTCCAGGGCTTTCTGTGGGAGCAGCAAAGCACACAATCAGCACGAGGCAGTCACAGTCACATGATCATTTAACAGAGAGAAGGTTCAAGCCGACAAATCCTCCTGCTTGCACAGTAAAGTACATGTTACTTCTGAATGGATACACACTCATGCTTCGGTGAGAGCACACACCCTCAGTAACATATAGTCAAAAGCTCAAATTGCCAGGATTCAATATGGTGTCCACACCAGCTTGTGTATTGTGAGTGAACAGCATGCTTAACACATTATGTTTTATCAAAAAAACAAACATGTAAGTTAGAGATAAAAAGAAAGGGAATTATGGTAAAGTATGAGAGTGACAAGGAAACATTTATTTATGTTGATTAGTGTGTAGGCCTACATTTTCTAAACGCACCATTTGTCTTGCATATGTGAGAGGTGAACTAATGTTACAGAACCTGTGGAGCAGAAAGAGGTTTTTGTGAGGAGCTACAGAGGTGACATGTTAGCATGTTGGATGTAGCACAGTAACGTTGAGTTTTAAATATCACCTGTTTAAAAGGCAAAAACACATTTACATCCGTTAAAGTGCCACCTATAGGCCAATTTGCACCAAATTTGGCACAGAGCCTCTGAATGACTTCAGGAACAATTAATTCAAGTTTGATGTTGAAAGCATTTAGTTTGACTGAAATATGAAACACTATGTGTTTTTTCGCTAGCAAAAAAGATTGTTTGGTTATAACTAGCAGATTTTTTGGATACCACAATTCTTTTGACAGCTTTTCATCAGACACATCTGGACATTCTATGTGCAAAGTTTCAGGCAGATGGCGCTTAAATACTAGGAGGAGTTCGAAAAAGTAGGTTTTGCATATGTGGCGATTTAGTGAACAAAATGTGCAGCAGAAGTGGGCGTGTCCTATGTCAGAAAACCCAGCTCTATTCAGGGAACATATGGATATAAGGTTTGCGAATGTGTCATTTAAAATGTGGAAGTTACAGGCAAAAACGCAATTGCATCCATTATAGCACCGCCTAGTGGAGTACATGTGCAATATTTGGTATGGAAGAACTGTGTCCTGTTCTGTATGTACCATATACATTTCAAAGCTGTCAGCCTAATAGTTTGGCTGAAATTAATGTTTGTTGTTTATGTTGTAATAAACCACGCCTACATTGACCAGTCATGACCACCTTCAAGATATGGCCTCAGGATTGGCCCTACATCATACCAACCAAATTTCGTAAAAATCGGTGTAGCCGTTCAAGAGATATAAACTTCCCATCTTTTTAGCGCCCCCTAGTGGCCAAAATTCGCCAAATTCAGCTCATCCTTTCCAAGTGTCATGGCAATCAAGGCCCCCAAATTTGGTGTTAATAGCATTTAATTGGACCAATAAATCAAACAGTTTACATTTTTATAGCTAGCTACAGAAATGTGTTCGTTAACAATTTTCTCATTTTTTGACCGAGCAAAATTCTTTTAATAACTTTAGATCAGGTCCAGCTGAAGAGTGTACATGCCATGTTTCACGCAGATCTGACAAAATCCCAAGGAGGACTTCGAAAAAGTAGGTTTTCCAGGC
The DNA here is from genome assembly GCA_903131615.1 of Diplodus sargus. NCBI lineage: Eukaryota > Metazoa > Chordata > Actinopteri > Spariformes > Sparidae > Diplodus > Diplodus sargus. Next base: position 2,555,161 of record CAEMYA010000021.1, read on the forward strand.
GGAAGTGGGCGTGGCCAATCGCAAAGTGATTCAGCTCCATTTGGGGAATCTGGGGATACAAGGGTTGGATTTGAATGTGCGATATACAGTGTGGGAGTTATAGGCAAATACGCATTGGCCTAGGTTATAGCGCCCCCTGCTGGCGGATATATGTAGTTTTTTGTGTCTGAGGTACGTGGAGGTGTCTGGACCAACCCTCCAAATTGCACCGCCCTCCCTTGCACGGTTTAGCCTGCAGCACCACTTTTAGCCTGAGAAAAAAAATCTTTACAATTACAATAAAGATTTCTTAGCTCGTTCTCTCGGCCCTGGCCCCCTAAATAAACAAATAAACAAAACCAATCAAAAACACACCACGATTTCTCCACATATCCAACACATGTTCAATATCAGTGTTGTCATCTAGACCTTCAATACAGAAATACAGCCAAATATCATTCCTCTTTATGGAACACCCACGTCTCAAGAGGGAAAAATATATAAATAAATAAACTGATTAATTATTGAAACCAAAGGACTAAATAAATAAACATCATGTCACCCCCAAAATATTCGGGCTAAGTACTCAGTGCTTGTAATACTTTCGCCCATATAATTTCAAACTGAGTTGATTTATGCTTTTCCATGGCGATAGTTTTTTCCATGTTCAAACAATAAGACATTTCTCTTTTCAAGTGTAGTAATTAGGGAAGGTGTGTGGATTTCCAATGTTTAATGATCAGTTTCTTTAATACGATTGATGAAAAAAGAATAATCCAACTCAATGGGTACCTCGTCCTGCGACATCTTGGAGTATACAAACTGATGGATTGAAGTTAAATCTAACCTTAATTATGTCTGATAGCCAATTGTCTATATTAACCCAGATCCTATGAATTTTGCTGCAGTCCCAAAAAGCATGGATTAATGAATCCACATTAAAGTTCCACATTTAAAGAAGTCTCCTGATATGTGTAGATTGTATTTATGCACTTTATCCCTTGTGCAGTGGGTTCTGTACATTATCTTATATTTAATCAAACGTAGATCATCATTAACAGTAATATCTCTTGTTAAATTCCAACAATCCCTCCATTTTACATCAGTATCCACTCGTTTAAATCTTGCTTTCACAAATGTATTCTTGACTGTAACAAATTATCCATGGAATAGGATTTCTGCCAGAGCCTGTAGACTTTACCTGTTAAATGATCACCTGATTCTGAATCAAATATAACTTGTTTTAAATTACTCTGCTGTCCAAATGACTGTAAATCCAAAGTTTGAAATATGCTTCTGAGTTGCATATACCTAAGAAATTCTCTATTAGACAAACCAAATTTGTTTTGCAGATCAGCCCATGAACTGAGTTTGTTTCCATACATTAAATCATTTATAGTTTCTATCCCGCTGTCTCTCCATGTAGACCAGCTAAACGGTAAATTTTGAAGAGCTATCCCAGGATTGTTCCATTAAGAAATATTTTTGGGGACTGATATTGACTCACTCAGAATACCTTTCATTTTTCTCCATGTTGTTGCTAAAGTTCTTAATACAAAATTAACAGAGCTGTTTTTATCATTTGAGAATATATACGACGATTTTGAGGATAAACTTGTGCATTTTCCTCTTGGATCCACTGCTCTTCTATTGTGTTTTTGACTATATGACGCAAGTAAAATGCTTGAGAAGCAAGATAATATAGTTCTAAGGCCGGGAGGTTAAATCCCCAGCTCCCCAACTTTGAGAGATGTAGAGCTTTCCTTTTAATTCTATGGTTTTTCTTCTCCCATATAAAGTCTGTAATAATAGAATAAGCTTTATTGAAAAATATTTTAGGGGAAGTCATTGGCACTGTTGAAAATAAGAATTTTGGAAGCCATGTCATTTTAAATGAATTGATTCTTCCCGTAAAGTTAATTGGAAGGTTCATCCATTTATTCAGATCTGATTTCATATTACTGAGCAATGGAATTAAATTATCTTTATATATCTGTTGCTTATTACGCATCTCAAGTATGTTATACTGTTTGTCCACTTAAAAGATTGTTGTGATTCTTGTGTTATGTTCCCTTCAGCCATTACTTCAGTTTTGTCCATATTGATTTTATAACCTGAGACTAATGAATATTCAGAAATATTTTTTAACAGGGAAGGTATAGATTTTTAGTTAGTTAGTTAGTTAGTTAGTTAGTTAGGTACATCAAAAGATCATCTGCAAATAAATTAAGTTTATTGTTATTTACATCTGTAACTTCTGGATCCTGTCTAATTTATTCTGCGAATGGTTCCATTGCTAAAGCAAAAAGGAGTGGGGAGAGTGGGCAACCCTGTCTTGTGCCTCTCTTTCATATTTATATAGTCATTTTATAAAATCTATGATTTCAGCTGGAAGATTGAATTTTTCCAAGACTTTAAATAAAAAAGGCCACTCAAAGCGATCAAATGCTTTTTCGGCATACTGCCATCACTGATAAATCTATATTAAGCTTTTTTGCATGTTGTATTATGCTAAAACATGTTCTTGTATTTGTTTGTAAGTGCCTATTTTTAATCAACCGAGGTTTGATTCCTATGTATCAGATCTGGTAAAACCTTTGCTAATCTATTACTGATAAGTTTAGTCAAAATGTTTTACTGTCACAATTAATCAAACTTATGGGTCTAAAGTCTGAGGGGGATTCTCCAGACTTGCCTGGTTTTAATATGACAGAGATTATGGTTTGATACGTAGATCTAGGAAGGACTAGGTCATTTGAATAAATAGGGGAGCTAGTTTGCTCCAGAATGTTGAATAAAATTCAACAGGGAATCCATCCATACCTGGGTTCTTTTTGAGGGCAAATGATTTTATCGTTTGTACTATTTCTCCCTCACTTATTTCTGATTTAAATTGGATGTTTTTTTCGTGGGAAAGTTGTTTTATTCTACTGTGTCCAAGAAAGCACTTGGGTCTAGTAACTTATTTTTTTCTGATTTATATATTGTGTGAGGAGTGAGGAGTGAAGATGCTGTGCAACAGGAGCAGGAAGTCAGATAACTCACCTTCCCATGAGCCCTACACCCTGGAGGGTGGAATGAAGGAAATAGATAAGTTCACGAAGAAAAGAAGATGGAGAGCAGATGGTGGAAGTATGATTAAAGACAAGATTGTGAAGAGGAAGAAGAGGAGAGCAATGAATATTCTAAACAAGATTTCTTATAATGGCAGACAGTCGGTTCTTACCTCAAAGTCCCCATCAGACAGGTAGACCTCCAGGCGCAGAGGGTCGACGCCCTCGGGCAGCGGCCGGGCCAGAAGATCTGCCAGGGGGTACGCGGTCTGACACAGCCTGGCCAACACATCCTCCACTAGGATAATCTGGTTACACACCTCTGCCTCCTGAGAACAAGCATGTGTGTACGCGCGCACACACACACACACACACACACACACACACACACACACACACACACATAATACATTGTTTTTTGTTACAAAAAGCATTCAGATAACAATGCCATGAGTAAAATCAATGAAGGATAATGGCCTCCACCTGGACTGACCTGTAGTCGTAAAAGAGAAGGTTAATTATTTTTGGAAATGTATGCGTTTGAAGCACTAATGCACTAACTGTGATCAATACTGGTTCATATCAGATGATGTAGCTAGGAGTAATCCGAATTGATTTGATTCGCACACCCTTTCAGTGATCTCAGCGATGTCCTCTCTGTGCTCCCAGCTGGGGAACATGTTGGTGAAGGTGAGGGGCTCCAGACCAGCATGGATCAGATATGCTTTAGGAGGCTTCTTCTCATTCTTTTCTGAGGAAACAAAATGGTTTCAAAGAGGCAGCTGAGTCATTTTCTTTTTTTATTAATGTCCAGTTTGGCTGAAACTGCTGTCTGAGGATGTCTTCAACCGGACATCATCTGGCTCTGAAACAAATTGCTTTGAATGTGACATCACACAGTAAGTGAGAAGAGAATACCTCTACAGTACTGCAGCACAGTCTCCATGGCACACTTCCTGTCCGAGTCCCAGCGCATTTGTGCTGAGCCGGTGCTTTCGCTGTCCTGAGGCCACCAGCCCTGCCACAGATACACCTCGTGGTGGTTGTCCACCAGGAACAGACCTAGACGTCAGAGAAAGAAAACAAGGCAACAACATCTTTTGAGACTTTCAGAGTGAGGACAATGTCGATAAGTGATTGCTCATCAGTTCCCTCGGGCCACTTATCTTCACACGTACTGTGAGACTAATGCACGTGTGTACCTGGCTGTGAAGCTGCATAAAGGTCCTCCTGCAGGAAAGGCATGGAGTTGACTTTCTTGGGGTCTCTTGCCGGGTAGAGAAACTCCACAGCAGCAAACTCTCCTGAGCTGCTGCTCAGCTGGTACAGACGTGGTGTGAAGTTAAACCTCCCTGGGTCTAAGGGTCAAAGGTCAGCATCACATTTACCCAAACACACCAATCAATGACACTATACAAATCTCTGACACGGTTAAATCACACCAGCTTTCGTGCTGTTTGGTTTCCCCACCTTGCAACATGCAGTCATATGTTTTCCTGTCCCTCCTGCCGAGAGGTTCCCAGAGTCCTGTGGGCTCTGCTCCCTCATCACATTCCCGGATGGTCACCTTGCTGCTGCTGTGGAGGCCTGCCTCCAGAGGACAGCTGAAGGAAGACAAAGGTGTCCCACTGACTGGCGACGATTGAAGTATAACAGCTGTATCCCAACGCATTTAGCAAGATAATCATTAGAGGTTTCAGGACTGCTTTCAAATTGAATAGTGCCACTGGTCTCATTTCAACCTCTCATGTCACTTTGACTTGTGCTGGCTAAAATTTGTGTGAAGAAAATTAAGTTTTTCCACTCACTGCTCTTTGATTTTGTTGGCAGCGGTGCGTGCCACCTCTCGCGTGTGTGTCTGAGACTTGCAGCCATGCCACAGGTAGATGAGGGCCTGGCTGACGCTCAGCAGCACCATAGAGACCCGGGAGCGCAGGCTGCTGCAGTGACAGGCCACCTCCAGCAGGTGGCCCTCCACTTCCACCTCCCCCCTCACACAGTACAGACGCCAGTCATCTGGGGGCACAGAGACGGAGCGAGTGGTCAGGGACAGAGATTGCCACAAATTGTTGCTTGGTAGATTATCTGCAGAGAGATGTTTTGGTGTAGAACTGCAGAAGGAGAAAACTCCTGATAGCCTGAATGAGTCACTTATTTGAGTTGTGTTGATCCCTCAGGACAGTTTCTAATTTAAAATCAATTTCTTCTCTAAGCTTTGTGAGTTCTCATACTATATGAGTCATTCATGGGCAGGTGATGAATTTATATGACTGCAACGGAAATAATCACAACTGTAAACAGAAGTCTAAAAAGCCATTCATTTAGAACTTCCAGAGATCAAGTCATACAAATAAATATGGAGGTCTAAACAGACTGTTAATTAATGCGGCATAGGAAATGATGGAATAGCTGCAAAGCGCAGGCTGAACCTTTGTGTTAACTGATGACTATCTTAAAGCAGTGATGTTGGCTTACTCTGCAAGTTCTCCTCCTCTTCTTCTCTCTTCCCCGAGTGGACGACCATCCCTCCTTTAAAACACTGCAAGAAACATGGTGGCTCCTTCCCCTGCTGGACCTGAACCTGGTGAACGATTAAATCACACAGGTGAGGAATGAAGGTTCTATATAGAATAAATGCAGAGACCCAAAAAAAAAAAAATCGGTGACACGCTCACACTCTTTCACATACCTGTGCTCCGCGCTCCTCGTCCAGTTCCACGGTCATCAGCGCCGATGTCCCCTTCTCGCTGACAGTGGCATTGCGGCCCTGCCAGAAGAAGTAGCAGCACTTCTCCTTCCCAGCCCCGGCTGTCTTCAGCTGCTCAGGGTTCTGTCTCCTCCCAACTGATAGCAGGGAGATACTTCTCTGTTTTTCTAATATGTAACTCTAATGTATCACTACAAGATCCATTTGCGTGCACTGAAGGACATTTGTTTCAAATGTAATTCAACTTTTTTCATTACTTGTGATAATATCAGTTTAACAATATCTTTGAAAAATGTCCATGAGTTTCAGAATCTCTCAGTATTTGATGGTAAATAGCTGAAAGAAAGGGATGCTAACCTGCAGTGCTGACCATATACTTCCACTTCACTACGTATGTGTCGCCTTCGTGAAACTGGCCGATGCTTTGGCGCGGCAGGCGGCTGTAGTCAAACTCCAGGATGTGCCACACCTCCACCGCCAGCGTGCTGATCTCGCAGCTTCGCCACTCCTCTGCCTCCACCAGGCCATAGCCCCGCCCCACGTTGAACCCATCCAGTCTGGTGCAGACTGGCCCTTCATGGAGGGGAAGCATCAGGGAGGCATCGTACGCATGGGGCTGATCCGGGGTGGACTGCTCCTGGGTTAAGATGAAGGACAGACATCAGACTGCATCTGATTCTGTATATTGTCCTCTGTGCCACATTGATTATAGCAACGCAACTTTAACGGTACAGAAGTGATCCTTGATACCTTCTGGTCAGTGACGTGGTCGTTGGTATTCTTTGTGGGACTTGGTGTTTTCCTGGAGTCGCTCCAGTCCAGAAACTTCTCCTTGAACAGGGTGGTTTCATTGTGTTGAGTCAGTCTGCCGAACACTGCCCAATCAGGCCGGCCCTGACCTTTCCTACAGGTGAACAGGAAGCAGCACGTCAGTGACACAGCACCAGATCCTTTAGTTAATGAAATGCTCTCAATACACTGTTGTAGCAGTCATCTGACAATACTAAGAGCACTGTGGACCATTGAGCAATCGGAACACTCGGGTGATCTACTGCATACACAACTGCATTTAAAAATAAAGCCATGAAGACAGAAACCATTCACCATCTGCAAAGCAAGTGTTGCAGCTTTATTTGAATGTCAGGTTTCATTATTGTTGAAAATATAGAAAGAGACAGGCAAAATTAAAAGCAAAGACAGAATGATGATAACATGTAAAGGATTTTCACTGTTTGTTGTTATCACTGACAAATCTCATCTCACCAATAGCAGTAGACTTTTTATTTCATGACTTGATTAATAGAGGATGCTGTGAACAAATTTGGGGTGTTCATGCTAAAATCTCCATCAAATGAAATGGCAAATGGCATTGTGATAATACCAGGATTGTCACAGTAAAACAAAAGAGAAGCCGCTACAGCTGAAGACAGTGTGATGTCCCTTCACGCATGTTTAAATAAACGCCATAGATGAGTACTGTACTAAATGTTTTCATACTTGGGTATGAGTGGGTTGCACTCTCCCGGGTCGAGTGGGTTGATGTCACAGTTTGTGTAGTCAAAGGTGCCATTCCACAGGTGCTTGGCCAGCTGAAAGGCCACCTTCCTCTGCGCCAGTGTCACTTCCTTTCCATGCCATATGTACATCTCACTGCCAAAGTCAAACACCAACACCTGCACACAAACAGAGTTTATTTTTCAAAGCCAGCAGTACCAGGGTGCATTGCTGTCTCCCTTCACACAGGGGTTTAAATCCATGTGTACAAAAACACACTGATGGTGTAACTGATTTACATCTTAACACACTGAACAAAACTGTTCAGAAACTATTTATCTGACCTCCTTGGGGTTCAACAGAGAACAACGGGGCATCTTGGCCCAGTAATCGTCATCTGGAACCAGTTTGTCATCCATCAGGCGGTAAATGCAGTTTGTCTCGACAATGGCACCCTCGTACAGTTCATCTTCATCTGGTGTTCCTGCAGCTGCAAGAGAGAGGACAAAGAAACCGGGTCACATGTCGTTGCCTCGGAGACGGTTTCCTCGTGGTTCGTGTCAGATTCGATTACTTACACTGAAAACTCGACTGCCCTCCCAGAATCTTCCAGAAGTCCTTTACTGCATGGCTGCTTGTGCTGACACCCTCCTCGATGAGCTGGACATAGTTAGCCCGACAACCCAAATCTCTCTTGCTCTGGATGAAGTTTGCTAACTCTGAAGCCTGCAAAAAGACGGAGAAAAACTTTATTACATTATACTTAGTGGGTGATTTGTTCATTTAATTCCAGACGTTCAAACAGACGTTCTTTGTGTTTTAATAAATATCATACATGGCTACATGCTGTTCATACTTGGTTTAAGGTTGACTCCATGACCCTTTTTCTTGGATGTCTAAAATAGACAAATAATGTGGCTCATGACTTCCCTTTTTGTCTGATTTGAGGTCAGCGCTCTATTCAGCCAATCAAAGGTCATAAGACCAGTCTAAGCTTTGAACAATGGCCAAGTTTTGTATCCGTTTCCTGTTACATCACACCAACACCACACACACATGAACACCCCTTTCCTTTCCATCAACACACACTTCTTCCTGTGCTGTGCCATTGTTGCTTCTTCCCAGGGCTTTGTGTACACCCTGGAAACTGAGTTCTGTCCTACATAACAGCATTCTCACTACATCTGTGTTTTACGAGTGAAACTCAAATCTATCATGCTCGTCTTCTCATCGTTTTGGTGGAATTTTGCAGCACTCAAAGCTGGACCTTGTTCTTTTCGATGACGTTGGCGAATTCTCCGGTCCAGATGAAGCAGTGGTGTGGTGTGATGAGCAGGAAACAATCTCCACTGTTCAGGGAGGACGCTCGGGGCTCCACCAGTCTGGTCTGAACGTGCCGTCGGCCTGTTGATACATGGACATGAAAAAAAAACACACCATGGGCTTATTAGTGACAGCACCGATTATCACTGTCAGCGTGCCTGGGTTATCATACAACGGGTGTGGGGCCAACAAGTGCCAGCCATCAACGTTAGACCATGGACATGTATGTACATGCAGGAACCTTGTCAAGCACTAATGTAGTCAGTATGCAAGCTGCATCAAATCAGTAAAATACCTCTCAAGACCTCAATTTTTTGGCAGCCACATTTACTTCCTAATCCTATCGGCCTTTCAGGTGATCCAAGCAGAAACCAGCAGAAGCTGTTCTAAGTCATTACTCCCCACATTGGGCCAGCTAACCTCTGAACAACGCAGTATCCCGGGTGCACTGGATTTGATCAGGATTATAGACAGTGGGGTTTGGAGGAGAGGATCAGCCCAGGATAGCTCGAGGTGACACGTGGAGAATGATTTAGAGCCACAGCTGTCACCAGCAGACTTGTGGAGGAGGCGCAGAGACACTGAAAATAGACAAACTCTCATATCCCATTTTAAATATCCCCTGAAAAGGACACCCTTGAAGAAGCATCCTCCAGAGCTTTGTGTATAGGAGCAGCTATGTGTTTTTCTATCCTATTAAACAAAGGAATGTGACTGCTGGTAAAGAAGCTGACTCACTGGCTCTATACATCACGTTGCTCTCTCTACAAAACAAACAAACCAATTTAAAAGAATAGGAAAATGTAGATACATTGTTTTTGTATCCCTTGCTGCCTAGCGGTATTGTCATATGATATTTAAGGAGGCAGGCCTCAGTTTAACTTTTGTAAGTGTTGTGTTTTCAACAGATGCCCTTGTCGCTGGACTTGGGGCTGCTTGACATTTGGCGAGAGTCCCTGCTGTAAACCTGTGGCTTTAAGCTGGAGGCTGCCCTTCAAATGTTAAATACTGTGGGTGTAGTGTTTTTCCCAAGTTTAAGTTGAAAAACAAAACAAAAAAAGCAAAAAAACAAAAAAAACAAGATTACCTAAGATGGTGAAAATCATACCAGCTAAACATCAGCATGCTAGCATAGAGAGGCTAAGTAACACCCATTCCAGTGTTCCCCATGGAACCTTATTTGGAAAGACTGGAAAAGGCAAGAGACAAATAACTTTTTTTAAATGTGTTTGAGTTGTGCCATAATTCACACATATATTTGCCAATTTAAAAGAGAATTTTGAAAGTCAGTATTGTCACAGTTTGTCATCAAGATCGTAGAACAAAATTTAGTTTTGTGTAAATCTGCTCATCTCAAAAGATGAAACTCACAACACAAGTTCTGTCAGTCTGTAACATCGGATGTAGTCTTTCTAACTTCTACAGTCTTATACTTCATCAGTTTTATGACAAACTGTGACTTCTTTGCATCGAAAAATTGTCGTATAAATGAACAGAAATTGTATGTGTAAAGTCAGGGCACAATTCAGTTTGGATCAGGACATTTCTGTCTTGCCATTGACTCCCATACCCATTTTTTTATTTTTTTTTTTAAATAAGGTTGGTATTCATGGTATTGCCGTGATGTCACCTCTGGTCAGCCACGCACTGGACACTATCATTAGGTCAAATTTTGCAATTGTCCAGTATCTGCAGACCTAAAGACATTCCCATCAGCCTCCCATGTTAGCATGCTAACAAGATGAAATAAGACAGTGAACACCAGAAACATACCTGCTAACATCACCATGCTCGCATTATCTTGTGCGTTGTTTTCCTATTTTGTTTCTAATGCAGGGAGGCTGCATTGCTGTGGACACTTGTTAAAGAGACATTTTGTTATGGTCAGCCCAATTTTTTATTCCCTTTGGTGTTGTGCACCTGGAACATTTGGAGGTCGGAAGCTGGGAGTTTCAGGAAATTTCAACCTCCAACATTGTCACGAACACCGCATCATGTCATAACCATTTCCTGTGAAATGCTGAGCGGGTAGCAACCAGGTGTCAACATGGCTCCGAAGCTAACTAACTGAACTTACAACAAGGCCAAACATAAGTATGACACAATTAAAATGTGCTTGACCTACATGAAAGCAAAAAAAGGAAAAAGAAACTAACCTTTAATTAGACAAATACTTTTGAACAAGCCTGTTGCAAATTTGTACTAATTGTTTTTTCTCTAATGTATTGGTAGTTGCAATTCTTTCCTGTTTTTATTTTGAGACATGATATTAAACAGGCAGCACAGGAGTTGGCAGTGTTTACACATAGCAAGAAAGTTTAAACCTTGGTTTAAATCCAATGTCAGGCGAACTGGATGGATGAAACAAACCCAAATGGGTTAAGTTAGCCTAAAATATGGACCCAGATCTAAACCTTTTCCAAACCAGTGCTCCTTACTGTTTTCATAAATACTTCTCATGATACATTTCTGACAACAATAGCCAGTGGATATGTGGGCATGATGAGAACTGTGGGTATTACATAGATGATTTGACTAAAAACGCTCCATTACAACTGAACCTATTAGTTATTTTACACAAAATGTTTTTCTGTGTCATCACTGGAATTATTCTGCAGTAAAATGAACCTAAAACAAACACTGTTGTGAGTACACGTGCACCTGTGTGTGTCTGTGTGTGGTCAGATGTTCACTCAACTGACCTTTGACCTGTAAGAGCATGAGTTTCTTGTAAGGCACAGCGCTGTTGTTGGACATCTGCTCGGAGATGTTGATGCTGCGCAGGTTGACGTTGCTGAAGTTCTCCTTGCTGGCCAGACCGGCCAGAGCAACGTCAGAGAAACCAGAGTTCTTATTCACTGCGGTGAACAGAACAGAGCACAGAGAGAAAACAGACACAACATTAAACCATCACATTTGGCCCCCCCATACACAGACGAGACGACAGAGCGTAAAACACCTTTCAAGCCTGACAGGTGTCTATGACAGCAACAAACATAGAACACTCCAGCCAATTCAAGTGTTTTATTGCTGTAGAGGAGATGCAGGAAGCGACATGATATGTGATAGTGTTGTTTTTAAGTTTGCCACAAACAAATATGAGCTTTTGAGATGAACAGTATGTCCTGCTCCCTTTTATTTTCAAGTGGGAGCCTTACATTGCACTTGGCTATGACAACAATTACAACCCAACTGCACCACAACAAGGTAGATGTGTTTGTCACTGCATTTCTGCAGGGACACATTTATAAAAGCTCACACATTTTCACAAGTTCAGCAACTTTTCACTGTCTGACAGGAAGGTGAAAACAAGATGACAAATGTACTGTGGTTTATCTTTTTAAGTCCCCAGCTACTTCAGTTATTAAGGAGAGTGCTGCAAAGCCGTTTTGCTGTGATGCTCCAACAAATTTTGTGGACAACGACACTTCACCTGACTTTCCATAAACATGGACGGAGTAATAATAATAAATGAATTTTAAGGTTTGAGTGAACGCTTCCTTTAATCCCTGCCTCACTGCTTCACATTGAAGACAAGCCATTTACTTACAAGCCAGGAAAATCATTGATTCATTTTTGGCTGAACTGTTAATTTAATATTGTTCCATCAAAAAGCAAAAAGTGAGTTTCTTTGTGCAAATGTAGAGCTCATGTTGACAAAGGGGCCTGTCACGTGTTGTGTCGCTGAGTGTTCTGGCTTCATGCACTTTCCAGCTCTTCTTCAATCCTCACTCACTCTTCTCAGCCTTCATCCTCTTGCTCTCCAGCAGGCCGATGTTGAGTCTCTGCTCTGTGTATTCGTGCCTGATGTCCTCCCTGGCAGCCAGCATCTTCAGAGGGTTCTTTGAGGCCTGGACATTACGTGCTGGGCGCACTGCCCGCTTGTGCTGAACCATCGCCGACGTCAGCCTAAGGAGAGGTCAGAGGTGAAGGATCAACAGAGAAAAAGTGAAGTCTCACAGTGATGATTTAGTCAGGGTTGTTACTTCAAAGTTGACGTCTGGCAGTGAGCTTACTTTGGCATCTGGGGGCCGAAGATGGCATCAAAGTCGTTGTCTATCTCCATCTTGTTCTTGGTGGTGGGGAGCTCCTCCACTTGGCGGTAGAACTTGGAAAAGGTTTCGTCTTCGAGCATCATCACTTCCTTGACCTTTTTCTGTGTGACTGTTATGGTCGCCTCCGGCAGTCCAGACACTGAGAAGAGAGAAGATTAAGGCTCTGTCAGAATTATACAATATCAACAATTCATTCATTCTACTGAAGACAAAGCCTGTGCATGCATCACCATGTGTTGCTAATAAATGTAGCAAGATAGGTTTTTTCATTTATTTATTTATGAATACATGTCATACATTGTTTATATTGTTGCTTTTAGTCACAAAGAAAACTTTTGTCAGCGACTTTTTCCATGACTAAGATGAGGAGCTGACAAGCTCAAAATACAGCTCTGATAATGAAGAAGTGTATGTTTCGTTTTGGTTAACAAGACAGGACTAAAAATGTAAGTGGTGGGTGATTGGCCATTCTAAAAAATGTTATTATTTCCCCCCAGTTGTGTGTCTGGTTTGTCTGACAGACAACCTGAAGAGATACACACCACCCTGCTGTTAATGCCATGGTCAGCTGGCTACAGTCACTGTTAGTCCTAATGTGAGCTTAGTATATATTTGCTAAAGTTTAAGCTAAAGTCAATGTTACTGGGCGTCGTCAGCTGCGTCAACTTCTAGAAAGTTTGCTAGTAAAAAAAGAATGATTGTGTATCAGCTAATGTCACTTCACAAACTTCAGAGCTTAACAATTAGTGTTATAACTCGTCCGGACAAGTGAAAGTGCTGTGTGTGTCTAAATCTACATCAGGTGTTGCTGATGTTATTTTCTATAGCCTGTGAGTTTATTTATTTATATGTTTTGACAAACAGCCTATGCTTGATCTATTCTCTCTTACTTGTCCAAACCAGAAAAAAGCTGAATGGCAGCTCTGAACACGGCCGACACTGCAGTTACTATCTAGTCAAACAGCTGTTTCTGAGATCACAGAGAAATTTAACTGCAAGACATTAGTGAATGATTTCTTAGCTCTAAGTCAAGGAGAGGATCTTAATTGATTAATAGTTTTAGCACTGATTAAAGTTTAAGACTAATATAGCTGCCATAATGAACACTGTTGCACTTTTCTAAGAGTGAGTCACGCGATATTTACGGCACCTAGTGGTCAATTTGCACTAATTATGACAGAAGTCTGTTGCACTTATGCTTTTATGGATCATGTGTAATTTGTTATACATGATCCAATAAAGCTATTTTCAGACCTGACAGAACGATTACAGTAAGTGCCACACTGAGCGTGTCATTTAGGCATCTAATCATGAGAGCCGTCACTGTTGGAGAACAGACAGTGACTTTTAAATCCATTATTAAACATAAAGACATCAAGTTGAGGCTTATTTCATCCTTATAGGCTCCCATTCTCTGCTTGGATTATGACTGTGGTGGAAAACTTGTAGGATGGTCATTTTGATTTATAATATATTTGATAATAATTTAGTGATTGTTTAATGAAAGCACTCTTATGAAGGCTGAAGAAGACATTTCAAGTGCCTTCAAAGAGACTTTTGCATGTAGAAATGTGTTACATTACTTTTCAGTGACTCTGGTGCTTATTCAGACGAGCTGGACATGTTAAATTGTCATCTAATGTACATAATGTGATGCATGTCTGAAAGGCGCTCTATTAAAACACACTTGCTGTTACAAATTGCTAGCACAGGTTTCACTACATGTAAGACATATCTGCCTGCAAAAAAACAACAATCAAAGATTATCTTATTAATTGGAAATCAGACAGGAATGAGATTCTTGAACTTCTATGAATCTGCTCGACTGACCTTTACTATTGAGCTTGCCAAGAAATGACTCCAGTTTATCCAGCTTCAGGTCGGACTCGAGGTTCAGATCTGGTACAGCCTTGATCTCTGCACACACACGCGCAAACACACAAACAAACGCATGGACACAAAAAACTGAGCATGAACTCTGACAATGAAGTTGATATAAACACACAAACAGGTAATTAATGGCCATGGCCACTGTCACAAGCATTTTCACGACTTCCACTGAATATAAATTGTTCTGCTCTTCAGACTCATGCACATACAGCAACACTGTCCTATGATTTATGTTCTATTAGGCTTTTATAGCATAATAGAAGTGTCACAGAAATATCAGCCAGATAAGTGCTGGTGACAGGTTTTGTTGATTATAATGAAGATTGCATTCAGTGCAACACCAATGGAAAAAAGGGAATACGTAATATTCCCTTTTTTCCATTGGTGTCTCCTCTGTGTCTTTTGAAAGGGAAGCAAAGTGAATCAGTTACACTGCGTTTAAATGAGATCTGATCCAGAATCAGTTCAAGAACTCAATATTTTGCATTAGCAGACTTAATTTACGGCTCAGAATTAGATATCATACACAAGCATCCATCTAATTCAAAGACACTTTAGTTGAGTAACTGTATTCAGAATGTGTTTTGGAAAAAGTGTGTCCGGTGGCGGCTTTCGATGTCATTAAGTCTAAATCAGATTGGAGCAGCAGCTGAGCACTCCTGCTGAATTACCTTAACGGCTCCACATGACAGCAGTGTGATATAACAGGTAAGCAGAGGACAACAGAGTGTCGAAGTATGAACCGCAGACACAAAGGATATATAAAGTAAAACTGACCTTCCTGTGGTTTGGAGATAGCAAGGCTGTTGTTCTTGGGCTTGGATGACGTTGGAGACTGGAGGGCTGTGGGGGAGGCCAGCCCTGTTGTATGAACACATACACACATGAACATGCAATGACCAGTGAAGCGTGACATGGTTACCGTCATGGTTAATCTGTGATTAAATCATGGGTTGGTCTAAACTCATAGGTCATAGGAAAGGTTCACCTAAAAATGAAAATGAGTTCATATCCAGTCACTCACATTCTGATGGAAAGTCTGGTAAATGTATTCACACCCCTTTAAAAGCTGATATCTCGACTGTCACTCATCAGCTAAAAGCACGCTCCACTCTGAAGAGGGTGCACAAGCTTGTTTACTGCCATCTAAAGGAGTAAACACAATTTAATGTGCACGATTTATTCTGTACACACTTTGCACTTCACTGCTTCTTTTTACACTGATTAGATGCTAACTGCATTCCCTTGTCTCTGTACTTGTACTGTGCACAATGACAGTAAAGTTGAATCTAATCTAATCTTAAAATGGGTGTGTATTATAGGAGCTTTCATATACTGTACTTTACATCACTAAGGCATTGTGTGCATCTGTGTTATATGCAGGTCATAGTGTCTTCAATGGCCCAAAAGGCAAATGATACGAAAAGTGTGTTTTGTTTAATTTGTAAAAAAAAAACCAGAAACTTAAAATCTCATCAGTAAAGTAAACCAATTCAATGAAAGAAAAAAAAATAGATCCCAGTTAAGACTGATTTATGGCTAAAGCTATTACCGAGCTGTAAGCACAAGAATGGCAGAGACAGTGCAACTGCAATTTTCTGATGCTAGCTAGCTTGACAATGGTGAGAAAGTATAACATCCATGTTCTTTTTTTGTTTCATTATGATAATCAAAGTTGTTCTCATACATGTGAGACGTGAGGTCATTGGATAACTGTTCGACATGACAATGATGTGTTGTGCTCACAGTAAACAGCCAAAGAGTCGAAGCACAGAGTCATGCTGGCTGCAGCACACTCGTTCATTGGCTAATGTTAACACAAAACACACAACTACAGCACTGAGTAGTAACTGTCGCACATTTTAGTGGGAATGCATTGATAATGCATGTTGTCTTTTCCTACATAGGCACTGTGCTGTTCAGGGGTGCCGCCAGGGATTTTGGGCCCCATGAAAAAAAATCTAGTTGGGCCCTTGTATAGGTTGCCCATGTCTCAAAGGGCCCCCTGTCAGTGCTGGGCCCTTGGAATCGTCCAAACCTTCCCCCCCGGCGGCACCCCTGGTGCCGTTTCATCATTATCACATATTTTCCAGCTAGATATTCCGTAAGTAATTCTTACTGAATGGATGGTTTTCAGAATCAAAGTAACTTGAGGTTATGCTTGCATGAAAATATTGCTGATAAAAGATCAAATTGTTTCTTTTGTCTTTACATTTGAGGGTTTGTGCATTGTTCGCAGCATACTTTTTCAGTTCATCAATGCTGGGAAACAAAAACCTGTTACAAACAGGTGTGTGTCACATGCAACGCAAATGAGGAATGATGTGCATCATTGACTCGACTTAACTCGCTGGAATTAGTGTGAACGACACTAGCCTCAGAGGTGGCCAAAGCTACAGAGGTACTGTCTGAAATGGCTTTGAAGCGGCTTGAGGCAAGCATGTCTGGCGCTCATCCTTTTTACGTCACTCTCCATTAGCCATAATCTGGCCAAAGCCACTGACCCCCTTAAACCACAAAATTAAATCTTCCCTCAGCCGCCTCCTCTGGCTTACCTCGGGGCTAATAGGAAAAAACCACAACCATGAAATGATTTTGTGCCTGAACAGAGTCTCAGCAAATGCCCAAATAGAAAGAGTCTTTTTCCCCTGACTGCTAATTGAGATGGGGGCTTTGGAGGACTCAGGGCAGAGAGTTGAGACTGAACCAAGGACTTAAGTCTCTGTGGTGTAATGACTGAGTGCAATTCTGCATGAGTGCATTCACTTCTGGGAGACGGAGAAAGAAGACTTTAGAGAAAGTGTTCAGTTCCCTAAACCGGCAATGCCCTCTGACCTTTCTTCACCATGCGTGCAGCCACAGTGAACTGGGTGGAGTCGTTGGCCGCTCCATGGCCTTTGGTCTTCCAGGCACCCTCCTGGGCTACAATCAGCTGTTTCCTCTCCTGGATTGACATGTGAGCCTCGATGCTGTGGCACTCCATCTCAGACTCAGATATTCTCTATGAAAAGAGAGAGTTAGTTACACTGAATAATCTTGTTGCATTTAAAGTTAAAGGAATAATCCACCTAAGGGTAATTGGGCACTGTAATATCTCTCTTTTTTTATATTGCTAAAGTGTTTAAATGTGGAATCTCCTTTAACAGTGAGAATGATATCAACCTATCACCTTCCGTCTCCAGGGGTGTCTCTCATCCACCTGTATGGGTCTAGGAGATCTGGTAGCCTTCACAACCACAGGGATGGATGAGGAAGGTAAGAAAGGATGAAGATTTAGAGATAAGAATGAAAAGATGGTGGAAAATGTTGGAGCTCTGCACAGACATTACAAGCTGCAGCTGCATAAGGTTTTGGACAGGGATAATCATTTAGTGGCAAAAAGCTGGAGCAGGGTGGATGTGAAGAGCTGCAGAACACTGCCGATTATTATTACTTTCCCAACAGCTGAGGGACAGACGGCGCAGTCAGAGGGTGAGAGGGTTTGTACAGGACGCAGCGCCAAATAAGCACACAGGTATGGCTGAGCAGTATTCTGGAAAGTCTCACTTCCTGAAGAGGGCATTCAACGTTTCAACAAAAATATTGATTGGTTAAGCTTTAAATTCAAATTTGAAGATATTGAGTCTGCTTGAACAGAAAAATCAGCCCCAAAAATTATGTTATCAAACTATTATGTTATGTAAACTATTCTTCATTTCTTTAAACCATTCTTTAAAGCATTCAAATATGACCAAGGACATGACCTCAGCAGTAGCTAAAAGTGCTCAGTAGCTGGAAATGGAGTGGAAATAGGAGGCAGAGCAGAGAAGTGTGTCAAACTGAATTTTAAGTCAACAGCAGTTATGGTCTTTGAGATAATAGAAGAGGGAGAAGGATCATAGTCTTAATCCAGCTTTCACAAACAAAACTCACAGCTCACTTTACTTATATCCCGGCAAAGATTAAATTTCAGAATCAAATGTAAAACCTTGAATATATGGACAGTCAGAAAACACATCCACAGTGCGTGAGACACAGTCAGAAACCAGAGGTGGGATGTTTTAATGAAACACACCATAAGCACAGCATTATCAACATGACCACTGCCAACACTCACACAGAATACCACTACCACATGTACACACACAGGATGTATCAAGAGAGTGTTTTAGCAACAAGGAAATGCATTTAAGGATGTAGAATTCAGATCTTTAATCCAATCCATTTTGAGTGCACTTGATAAATACCACCACAGTACGTGCGTTTGGCCCTGCATGCTGGCCTTACCCAGAGCTGGTCGGACACAGCAAACTCATCGATCATCATCAGTGCTTCATCCTCCTACAGAAAGGGGACAGGTTTTCTGAAGGCTGTCCCGAAATGATATTAGGGCCAAATCACATGATCAATGGCCTATAAACTATTGATGCACATTTGAAACACTTTGCTTTGTTCATTTTAAGGGCTTTTAAGTAGCAACGTACATACTTTTGTTGAAAATATAAAGACTTATGTACAATATATGGCTTTCATCAAAAAGCATCCTTACTTGATACAATGGAAGTCTTTATTTGCTCTGCTGTAAGCATTTGTTTGACTCTGTCAATCTTTAGTGTTACTTATTTGATCTGACACAGGAAATTCCCCTAATTGTGTCCAATGGGCCTGACGATTGCAAGGATGCAAACAAGATTAACTAAATCAACCGTCCTTCACCCTGACCTGTACTTAGCTATCACCTGAACTTGATCCATGATCTAATTAAAACTTTACGTAGGAAATCAGAGAAGGAAGTTCAGACTATTGCAACAGATCACAACACCATCAGAACACTAACAGACATTAAATGGGCTGATAACCTACAGTCATAATATGTACCAAGCAGAGTTGTGCAGCTGAGCTGACAAACCCTGATGAGCAGCTGGAAACAAAAACAGCCCAGCTCATGTGGCAGGCAGCGGTTGTGAATACGTCTAAACAGAGAGGTACAGTCAAACCCCAAATCAGAGGATGCCAACACAGAAAGCCACTCAACATGCAGAGGATGAAACAGGTTTATTTTTTGAAAAGGTGAAGGACATGCAAACAGAGACAAAGGCTAACAGAAGAGTGAAAGGTTACATGTAACATGCAGTTCAGTGGGAAGAACACATGAAGCCAGGAAACATCACGCAGGAGAGTTCGTCATCACTGTCACTGAGTCTTAGCAGTGAAACAAATGGTTGAAAACTGTACACAAGGGAATTATCTTCTTCTCTGTGCTAAATACAGACTTTCCATCTCAGTACATGTGTACCTGACACTACATTAACTTACACATTAACTGTGACAAACACACACAAGAAATTCTTTGTATGAAAGTCTATGGTTGCAAAAATTCAAAAATAAATCTAATTGATTTCAAATTGAAACTTAAATTTGACAAAATTATGACATTTCTAAAATCCAATTTCATAGTTTAAAATGCTATTAGTGCTATCAAAATAAAAATGACAAACTCCTCAGGATAATGACATAAAGCTAAATTAGATGTGATATGAATGCTTTCAAACCGAGTTAGAAAATACAACCTAAACTTGAAAGTGAAAACGCAAATTGGACTTTTGCATTGGGGTGATGTCTTTATTTTAGCTCTGCACTTATAGAAAATAAATGGAAATGGATAAATGGCGACAGATCAGCTGGCAATTTAATCTGACACTGTCTGTCATTTGGAAATGGAGACATTAAATATCATTTCCATTACCAGAAATGTTTAGCTAAAAAGTATGCTTAAAATTTTCTTTCAGTCAAAGTTTAATCAGATTTTTTTTTCTCACAGTAATTATGTATTTTCAAAAACAGAGAAATGAAAATGAAATATTGATTAATTACATTATAATTCTTATTATCATGAGTCATGCATGCACAAATGAAAAAATATTTCTCAATGGAATTAAATTGCATTTTGGCAACAGGGCAATTCCATACAGTTGAAATAAACACAGCATACACTATGGTATAATGTGCAACTTCTACTGCCGTGAGTGAAATACATGAAATCAGTCTGAGACAGAACAGGGGACAGAGACAGAGAGATTATAAGACAAAGACATGGACAACACACCCTCTCTGTTTAGAGATATTCAAAACTGTTACCAGGTATATTTGCAGATTTCTACTGCAAAATGTATTTAAATGGTTCTGACATTCCTCTGATTCTAGTGACATATCAGCAAAGGAAGATCAAAAACATCTCCAGAACTGATTACTGAACAGCCTGGCTGAGACAGGAAATGTTGCACTCTTAACGTGACAAGGGCTCAAATCAAATAAGTGCAGCCTCAGACGACTGTCTCTGCCACTGTCTCATGGCCATTAACTGCTGGAGTGAAAGTTTAAAGCAGTTCCCTGCAGTTGGTCATGAGTTTGAATTTGTTTTGAAGTAGTAGTTCAAACCAGACACTCTCCCATCTTTAAATATAACATGAATGGAGCATACAGTCATAACTATTAACAGCAGAATAACTGACATGACTGACAGAACAGCCACAGACCGCCTTGCTCAGGCTGCTCTGCTGATGTGTGCAGGTCAGGTGGTTACCTTCGTCGTAGAGCTCTCCTCCACCTCCCGGAGCTGAGTGTGTTGTTCCCCCACATCCTGCTTCTTATTGATCCTGTTCCTCCAGTCCTGCTCACCGCTCTTCTTCAACAAGGCCACTCTGTGCACAAGGAGGGAACAGTTACAATAAAGGTCATAATGAGAGAGAAACTCATAACCAAATGTTAATGATCCAATAAAAACTAAAATGTCGATTTGGAAATAACTTTTTAATCATAATAAAAATGTTCAAATTGACAGAGTCGTACTCACAGCACCGACAGTGTATCAGTGATGAGGTCAGAAAAGTGTTTGGGTACTATCAAGTAGTGTCATGAGAATGTAATACCGTAAAAATATGAATATTCAGTACCATTTTCAGATCCACAAAGAAAAAATGACACAATTTTGTTTTCTATAAAAAAATCAATATAACAAGACTATATTTTGTATTATGCACAACAGCATCCAGAAAACCAGTATTGAAACGGTTTCAACAAATCAAATTTGTTACTTATCAATACATCTATGTTTTTATCAACACTTCTAACAACCACACTTACTTCTTGGTAGGCATAAACATCTCTCATCACAAAAATAGTCAGTCATTTCTTTAAGTTTTGTATTTGAGTACCCCTGGTATAAACAGACGGGTGACAGCTTAAGTAAAATTATGCATTAAAATCACTTAGAGATGTCAGTCAGTGTAACAGGGGCTAGGAGTGTAATTATTTTTGTTTAAATCACCTTTTGGACATATAGAATTTGAAATGACATGTAGAAGAGCGGGCTGACAGATAAAATACATGGAGGATTATAAGATGACAAAGTGAGTTACAGAGTGTCAAGAACAGGGGCTGAATTATTGAGCTCTCATCTCTGAGCAGGGAGCAGACCCACAAATAAAAGGGCAGGGTGTTGGCGGTGCCCTCTGCCCCTCTCACAACCACCCCTCTGTGACCCAGTGAGGGGATGCCCTGTTCTGCTCCAAATAACAAGATGAAAGTAACTCTAAATAGATGTCGCCAGCTGAATGTGGAATACAGACCCTGCCTGCAGTTAAATCCAAAGATGTCCTGACACCGTGATAGACTGAGATGTGACAGTACAAGTACAACATGCACACACACCAATACTTCCATTACGCCATCAATCAATAGAGAGAGCGAGTCCAGCAGACTGTGCTCGTTAACCCATGTGACATAACCGATTATGTAAACATCACTTAATTCCTCGAGGAATCCAATACTGAGCTGCAGTTAAACATTACATAATGGACATTTAAAATGCATTGAAATGACTTTATATCATTCAAACAATAGTCAACATGAACACACAGTGCGCTTAACTAACAGATTGCCATGTTCAGGGATAAGTGTGATGATGATAAAAACATTAAAAACACACCAGTGAGCCACACTACTGCACAAAGTGACATGTTCCTCCATTTTCATGAACACATACAATGTAGTTTGTTTTTACTCAGTCCCACATACACTAAATGTGTATAAATCTACAGCTTAAAAAACTGTTAAATACACTATTCCCTCCTGTATGAGGACCATTTGCTAAAAACTACAGTATATTTTGAAATATCCTTTGTTTCAAGAGTTACATCTTAATTAGGAACCAAGTGGCAGGCTAGAGAGGGAGACAAGTCTTGGTAGATGACCCAACTAAGTGTTTATTGATTTGTGGATATCAAGGAATGAGTTCTAGTAATGTTGAGTAAATTCAGCAACATGGCTGGACTTCCTGCTAGTTTCTGTTGGAAACAAAGTCTCAAACAATGAAATTGAAAATATAGAAATGACTAATATAGAATCACTGACCTGCCAAAATTTGTTTACCCGCAGTAAGAAGATGCTCTGACAAATAAAATACAAAAATCCAGTATTGTGTCTGGCGCAGGCCTCTCAGAAGCCCCTCCAGTTGTTTCATATCTCCAGAATTGACTGAAATGATTGGACAGACTACCTGCCTGCTTACCTATGCAAGCTACTTGTCTGTCTGCACACACTCTGCTCATGCACTCATTACACATGACTGGAGTTTTTCACATGGCTAGACAAATATATTGCCAAAGCTATTGACAAGCTAACAGCACAATAAGGGAAGAGACAGTGCAGCCAGAAATTCCAATTACTAACATTCTAGCTTGAGAGCATTATGATAATGTTTATTATGAATTGTTAGGTGGTTCCTTAGTGAATGAGACGTGAGGTAGTTGAATACAGTTAGCAATGACAATGATGTGCTGTGTTCACAGTACACAGCCTCTGAACCTGTTGTTCAGCAGCTACTACAGCTCACACAGACCGGCATCAACAGCCTTGTTCAACAGCTAACCCAGTTAGCACACAAGCACACAGTGAAATATATATATATATATAAATATAAATGTAACAGTGGGTAACCTTTTTGGTCTCAGGTACGTCAGTAACTGCTATTCTGCTGCTAACATGCCTGTCGCTCCAGAAGGAGGAGGGGCATTTTTTGGTTAGATATCAAAAAATTTAGAAAAACTTAAAATTAATTTCAAACATACTAGGGGTGCACCGATCCGATATTAAGATCGCGTATCGGCCGATTTTGACAAAACAGCTGGATTGGGGATCGGAAAAATGAACAGATCCACGGGCGATCCAATTTTTTTTTTTTCTCCTTGCAGCAAATCCTAGTCATTCGTCAGTGTCAGTGTGTCGCATGCTGGAAGAGCACTAGCTGATGTTTGACAAACTTTTCATTCATTTATTCTCAGGTTCAGCTTCTGTGCTTTATTTTGGATTCCTGTTTGCAGGATGTTGCACTTACTCATGTCACATTTCTCCGCTGATTAGCTGTTAGCTCCGCCATCAGTTGTTAGCCTCACCGATCAGCTGTTAGCCTGGCAACTCTAACTTTCAAACCGACGAACTCAATATTCTGTGGGCTGTCCATCGTTGCTCCGTTGGTCGTCCCTTCACCACGACCTCAGGGTTATTCACCGCCGGGCTGCTTTGTCACTCTCCTCTGCTGCTGTGGTCTCCCCGGCTCGCAGCGATGTTGTATGGTAGCAACTCCGCCGTTGCTAGCGGGGTCTTCAGGTGTTCAGCACAGGATCTTCATCGCTTGGATTGGATCTCTTGGTCTCCTGCGTCGCCCCGCTGTGTGCACAGAGCCTCCAGATGCTAGTTTGTACACAGACGGTGCAACTGACTTCAGTGCTAGTGTTCCCTCCGTCCGTGCTGACTGACAGACGCCCCATTTATTCTTTGTTTTGTTTGTTCCACTTTGTTAAGTGTCCTTGGGAACCCTGACAGGGGTTATAATAATAATAATAATAATAATAATAATAATAATAATAATAATTATTATTATTATTATTATTATTATTATTATTATTATTATTATTATTATTAGAACCCTGACAGGGGTTATAATAATAATAATAATAATAATAATAATAATAATTATTATTATTATTATTATTATTATTATTATTATTATTATTATTAATGTTACCCATGTTTACAATGTTTGGTATATGTTTGATTATTTTGTCTTAGGCAAGTAATGTTTAGTTAGGAAAGTCTGGTGCCTTTAGTCTCTTCCACATGGTATAAGGTGGATGGTATACAGTTTATTATTAATTCAACAACGCTATAGGATTGGTATCTGGTATCGACAGATACACAAAGTCCAGGCATCAGTATCGGGACTGAAAAAGTTGGATCGGTGCATCCCTAAAACATACTGCTATTGCCAATATTCAACTCAGGCAGCAGCAGTGAAACACCCTAACAAGCATCTAACTTGCTCTGTTTTCTCCTCATTATCTCATGTTCTGTCTCCATCTAACCCACAGGTCATGCAGAGAGCCAACGGAAATCTCCTCTTCCTTTATCTATGCCTCTGTTGTCTTTATTTACTGACCACCTGATGCAGAAGAGGAATATTTAGGCCAATCTGATGTATTCAGAAAAAAATGTTTAAAAGAACTTACATGCAGTAAAACAACATTCTGGATGCACAAAGTGAGGAGAACAACATCTGTACTCCGAGCTAACCACGCAGCTGGGCTCACCTGTCTCTGATGGACATATGTCTGGCCATCATCATGTCGCTCAGCTCGTCTCCCTGCTCAGGCTGCACCAGGCCTGCTGTGTGTCTGCTGTCGTCTGCGTGTGCGTCTGCCGCTGGAGGCTGACACACAGTCCTGGGCAAACGAGACACTGCTCTGGATGTTGCCACGGTGGACTCCAGCAACTCTGTGAGCATGAGCAGACATGCACGCACAAAGGATTGGGTGAAATCAATAACATGACAGCATCTACAGAAATAAAAAACATGGTTCCCATGGTGGAATACATTTTACATTTCTGTTTAGGAAGGGCTTATGTGAATAAGAAGAGGTGTGAAATGGGATTTAACATGAAATGTCCAAATAATTTTATTAACATGGTCATCAGCAAGGTGTCACAGTCAACCAGCCCACATGCAGCACTCCACATGGCACTTTTTAACGTTCGCTCCCTGTCGAACAAGTCTTTTATCATCAATGATAAAATGATATATATATATATAATGACTGATTTTAGAGAACAAACTTGACTGTTTATTTTTAACTGAAACATGGCTCAGCACTGATGCACCAGCTGTTCTCACTGAGGCTTCCCCACCAAATTTTTGTTTTTTATTTTCTAACAGGGGTGGTAGGAGAGGTGGTGGGACTGCAACAATTATCTCAAACTCTATAATAACAAAGGACATTTCTATTTCTATACAACTATACATCATTTGAACACCATGCCTTTGAACTTTTATCAATTTTACACTCAAATTATAATAGGGTTTTAATAACTGGTGATTTTAACATACACACAGATGATAATTCAGATCCCACTGTGACTGAATTTTTAAATCTTTTAAACTACCTGGATTTTAAGCAGCACATCACACACTCACAACAGAGGACACACCCTGGACCTGGTCATAACATATGGTCGGTCCACTGGTGTGTCCTCTGTTGTCGACATGGCTGTGTCTGACCACTACTGTGTGTTTTTTTAATATCTCCAGTTTTATCCAACAGGAGGCCCCGGTGAGAACAGTGAGGAAGCGC